>JACBKR010002714.1:0-33219 GCA_014218235.1 Colocasia esculenta | reverse complement strand
GTCCATGTAGATGGAAGAGATCTAAGGATTTTTCTAACCATATCTCCAATCTCATAGGTCTTACCAAGTCCTGCTAATCCATTTGTAATGTCTGTGAATCTACTGAACATTTGAGTTATGGACTCTCTTAGCTGCATCTGGAACCTCTCATATTGAGTTACCAGAATATCTATTCTGGTTTCCTTAACCTTGTCCGTGCCTTCATAAGTGATTCTCAATTTTCCCACATCTCCATTGCGGATTTGCAGGCTGATACTCTATTGAATTCTTTCTTGCTGAGAGCACAGCACAGAATGCTTTTAGCCTTACAGTTTAAAGAAATCTTCTTCTTGTCATCATCTGTCCACTGAGCCTTTTCGTTGGTGACTAGGATCGCCTTCTTCACTATGGACCATATTTGGTAGTCATTACTTGTAGAAAATACTCCATTCTAGTTTTCCAGTAAGCATAGTCTTCTCCATCGAACAAGGTGGTCGGTTGACAGACTGACCTTCATTGTGACCTTGGGCTGCCATGGATCTTTACTCTTCAGATCATTGGATCTTCTTCTTTGTCGAAGAGACTCGCTCTGATACCACTGTTGCCCAGCTAGGTAGCCCAGAGGGGGGGGGGGTGAATGGGTCTTTAAGATTTATCAATTAATACATGTTCACTAAAAACGTTCACACACAAGACACACTTTGATGGATGTTAGTTAGTTAGGATAAACAACAATCACACAAAAGAAGCATCACACAACACAAAGTTTATCTTGGTTTGGATCTCCTCTCCTTAGGAGTCCTACGTCCAGTCCCTGAGCAACAACTCAGGATTTCACTAACTAGGGTACAGTCCCCCTATGGACACTACAACACCCAGCTCAGCTGGTCTTCTCTTCTCAGCCCAAAGAGGAACAACACCCTGGATACCCCACCAGGTCTTCCTTCACACCAGAAGGGCACACACACACCCTGGATACCACAAGTCTTCCTTCACACGAAGGGTACAAGCACAGAAACAGTAAGCAAAGATTAAGCCCCTAGATCAAGCTTTGACAAGCCAAGATCTGAAGCTAGGGACTGAGAGCAATGAAGATCTACAAAAAAGATCACTCTCAGAACCAAACAAGCTCTCTCGAAAATCTACAAACAATGCAGAGAGCAAAGAGCTAATCTAATGGAATGAGACTTGGCTCTATCTTGAGAACTCGCAGAAGACTTGATGATCATAGTGATTTTTGTGACTATCGTTCTCTTTCTATGTGTGTTTCTTCTGGAGCTCCTTTCTTCAATATATAGCTTCAATTTGAAATATAGACATTGAAGTATCTGTTGCCTCTAGCTTTTGGTGGACGTTAGACTGAGTGGCACTTGGAAGCTTCCAGTCAACAGTCCTTTATCCATTTGTGCATGCGAAGAGATAGGATCTTCTGAAGTGTCCTTTGGCTTCTACGAGGTCTAATGTTTATGACGAATGTTGTCAGAGACCTGCATACATTAATGCTAGAACGTAGACAGCTAGGCTGTCTCTTGTTGTCAGTCAACATTGTGTGAATATTCACCAAAATAGTAATGCCATTTTGCTGTTCTAAAAGATGCATATGGAATAGACATGATAATGGATGATATCGTCTGTATGCATGCAGAGATACGTTCAGTCTTCATTAAATGCACAGCTATCAGAAGAATATGTGCAAAGACTTTGACTATTCAACCATGAAAGGATAAGTCATATGTCAAGTTGATTGATATGAAATAGATGCATTTATGACTTATGAAATCATTATGCAACCAAACAGAAAATCGTTATGAGATATGAAGAATCGTTGTGAATAAGGAAATCATTTTGATTATTTAAGAAGTTGATGCGCAAGCAAATCATTATAATATCTGAAGCAATCATTGCGATAAGCAAATCGTTATGATAATTAAAGGAATCGTTATGATAGCAAATCGTTATGATCACTAACGGAATCGTTATGATAGAAAATCGTTACGATCACTGAAGGAATCGTTACGAAAGCAAGTCGTTATGATGACTAAAGGAATCGTTACGAAAGCAAGTCGTTATGATGACTAAAGGAATCGTTATGATGACTAAAGGAATCGTTACGAAGCAGTTACGATGACTAAGGAATCGTTACGAAAGCAAGTCGTTACGATGACTAAAGAATCGTTACGAGAGCAAGTCGCTACGATGACTAAAGGAATCGTTACGAGAGCAAGTCGTTACGATGACTAAGGAATCGTTACAAAAACAAGTCGTTACGATGACTAAGGAATCATTACGAGAGCAAGTCATTACGATGATAAAGAATCGTTGCGAAAACAGTCGTTACGATGACTAAAGAAGTCGATGCAATCAATCGTTGCGCTCCCTCTTTAAGAAGTCGTTTTAGGAACGATTTCTTTTGAATCAAAAGAAGGTTCAATCTATGAAGAAATCGTTAAGGTACCTGTGAAATTGTTATGAAGAAATCTTACAGTTCTATTGTAATCGTTATGATCTATAAAGGAAACCAATGTGTACTTAGACAAATATGATGTTGTAGATACAATGTAAAGATGCTTACCTTTTTGGCTTATTTTCCTTTCGTATTAATTCATGTGCTTAAGACTTGTAGAAAATATTTTAGTGACCTTTAATTAAGGTTTTATAATTATGACAAATAATAGGTTTTGTAATCACCAAAATAGAAATGTTTACTTTTAATTACATGGGGATAGACTGTTCATCAAGAGCTCAGGGAGAGCTGGAGGCATTTGCATTTGGTGAACAATAATGTAGACATCTCTATTGAGGCTTCGCATCCAAACTGGTTTTTTGTAAAGTGGACCAAGCAAGCAACAAGGTAGCCTGGCATCTGATCTTCATTTATCCCCCTACTACTATCACTAAAAGGAAAAAGGTACTAGAGGATATTCAGAATCATATTAATGATAGATCAGACCCTCTAGTGCTGATGGGCAACTTCAACTCAATCCTAGACGAAGCTGAAAAAGAAGGAGGTGCTTCAACCAAGTTCAAGAATACTGCTCATTTTACTGACTTCATACGTAGACAAGGCCTAATAGACCTGGGCTTTCAAGGTCCTCTCTTTACTTGGACAAACCGGAGAACTGCTAAATGGCACATAAGAGAAAGATTGGACAGAGCACTTGCCAACGGTGATTGGATAAACATATTTAATTACTCTACAGTCCATCATCTTCCAAGGATCACAAGTGACCATAGTCCTCTTTTGATGGATACTTGTGGCTTTATATGAAAAAGGAACAGTATATTTAGAATGAAGGCTACCTGGTTGGATAATCCATCATTTAATCAGCTCATCAATGTTTTTATGGGAAAGAGCCCTTCCTTGATTGGTAACTATGATGGGAAAATGAAGTTGATACAAAAGAAAGTGAAACAATGGAAAAGAGCCAATTGTCAAAATCCCCAACAAATGATCCTTGACATGCAAGAAGATTAGAGATTATCATTAGAGGGCCAAAAACAGAATCAACTATTCAGAAAGAAATCAAGTTGGAAAAAGAATTAAATGACTTGCTAAAGTAGGAAGACCTTTTTTGGTATCAAAGACCCAAAGTTCACTGGTTCCAAAGTGGAGACAGAAATACAAAGTTCTATCATATCCAAGCAACTAATCGCTGCATTAGAAATTGGATTTCATGGATACAGTTACCTAATGGGGAGTGGACTGGCAAGAGTGATGATATCAAATTCTATTTCACCTAGTGGTTTGAAGACCTATTCACTACCTCTTCCCCCCCTCCAATTCCAATCCAATTCCACACTAGAAATAGGAAAATGACCATGGTGGAAAATGACCAAATTTGTGGAATCCCCTATTCTCAGAGGAAATCCAGGACATTATTTTCTCCCTTCCTTAGCATAAATCTCCTAGCCAAGATGGACTTACCTCTACCTTCCTTCGAAAGCACTGGGATACTGTCCAGGCAGATGTTGTTCTTTTCCATAATGATCACCCCCTTTGGGTTTAGACCACACTCTTCTTACCCTAATCCCTAAATCTGTCAAAGCCTTCACAACCCAAGAGTTTAGACCCATAAGTCTTAGCAACACCCTTTATAAAGTGGTAGCTAAAATTCTTGCCAACCGGATCAGACCTTTTCTCAAAAGCCTGATATCTTCTAATCAAGGAGCATTTGTACCTGATAGATAAATCACAGATTGTGTCATTACAGTGCAAGAGCTCATCCATTCTATGCAACATAAACAAGATAAAACTGGCATTTTTGGGCTTATATAGACCTATCCAAGGCCTATGATAAGATGGAATGGAGCTTCATTGAGGGAATTTTAGAGAAACATGGCTTCTCTAGACAAGCTGGAATGTTATTGATGAAGGCATAACAACATCACCTTTTCTATCAACATCAATGGCAAAGTAGTTGGATTTTATTTGTCCCCTCTAGAGTTCTTCGTCAAGGGTGCCCGCTATCCTCCATATCTATTTATCTTGGGTTTAGAAGCTCTCTCATGTCTATAGGCAGAGGAATTGATCAGGCATCTACAGGGTTTCAAACTGTACTGCAGGGCCCCATCTATAACTCATGTGATGTATGCTGATGATATAATGGTGTTTGGCCGAGCAGAGGAAAAGGAGCTGAGGGAAATGATTAATACTGTACAAACTTTTGCATCTTGGTCTGGCCAAAGCATTAACAGGAGCAAATCTGGGATATTCTTCAGTAACAATGTACCAACTCTTCTGCAAACTCAGTTGAAGCAAATGTCAGGTTTTTCTGATAATTCCTAATAGCCATGTTAATCATTCAAACAAATAACTTGATTCTTACAAAAAAAAAAAAAACCACAGACAAAGATTGATTACGAAGTTCTATATCACATACATGTATTAAAACTATCTTTTCATATACAAATGCTAGGAATAATTAATGTACAAAAAAGGATGTGAGGATGTAAGGAATATAGCACAAGAGATCAACAGAAGTAATGAAGAAGTCATAATAGACTTGAACTAGCTATTCACATCAAGACCACCAATAAACTATTGGAGTCCTATTTCTGTAGGTTGACTTCCTAATATGCATACAATATATTTTTTCTTGGCATCAAGACCATCAATAAACTAACTAAAGAGAGATTAGATAAAGTGGACAACAACAAATAACTTATAATTTTGAAAATTCATCAAGGTTGTCATCAGCCAAGTTTACTGCAACAATGATATACAATGCCATAGCACAAAGATACTTGACAAGACCAGAAGTCCCTATAGTAGCAAGCTCTTCGAGGGATTCCACCTTTCAATAACATACCACTGAATGAAGTAATAATATCTTCATACGTAAAAACAATGGGTTTCTCCATCCAAATGAAATGATGAATAGTTGTAGGTATTTTAGGACTCCCCATCCGAATGAAGCAAAATAAGAATGTCAAAGCAGCTGGATACACCACAATAATAGAAAAACCCATATGAACTGATATTTACTAGACATTAGATATCTCAATCTTCCCATGAAGATGAGATTGACAAAGATAATTACACCCAGATGATTCACAAATTAAATCACTCTATACCTAGAACAACAAACCATAGTGAGGAACACAAATCAATGCCAAAATTTCCTGGCTACTTCTCCCCAAATGAACAAATGATGAAAATCTTCTACATTTGGAAAGTTCAAACAGCAAGAACACCTATAGACCATAGGCACACCATATTTCGTCACGACAACATCAACAGGGACTGCATTATTTAAAAACTTCCAACAAAACATGCTAGTCCGTGGAAGAAGATCCCGATGCCATACATTTTTTAAATATGTCGGCCTATCTTCATCATCATTACTAATAAATGTGTAAACAAATTTAACTGAAAAAAAAAACTCCATCATTATTAGGCGACCAAACAGCGATATCATTACCTGTAGATAACTGATAGCTTCGCACTCCAACGATAATTGAATGAGGCAAAGGTAATCTGCTCCATACCTCATGATCAGGGTTAGTAATTGCAGATTTAACATCAATGAGCTCATCGGAAGGACTAATAAGAAAGCTTTAAAGAGGTAAACCACTGTATCAAATGTCCTTCAAAAAATCCACTTCTTCACCATAAAAAACATCCCAGATTTGCTTCATGGCCTTGCATATCTGAATTAGTTGCTCTATTATCATATAGCGAGAGTGTGAAGAGAGAGGAGGAAGTAGGTGAAGGCTCAAGACTGCAATCAGAATAGAAAAAATAAAACAAACAATGAAGACTATGCTCTACCAGATCTACCTCGCCAGTCACCACCAGCACAACCAAAACCAAAAAATAAGATTAGAAAAAAAACAAAAACACACACACTGAGCTCTCACCGGCCCGTCGAAGGGAGTTTGCCGCAAGAATCAGCTGCAATTGCCCGAGGGAGGAAGTCGAGGAACCGACCACTGGTTGGAGAACCACTGTAGCGTTGTCGCCCTTTGAATCGGGGAGAAGATCGACCAACCGTCACAGCGGCCACTGTAGGGAGCACTCGATGACGAGGCGGGGGCCGCCGCAAAGCACCGCTGCAGGGCTGCCCTATCGTCTGCATCCACCGCACCAGAGGGGGAAGCCGTCGCCGCGGAGGTGATGACCATGGCCACACGGGGGCGGCGAGCGGCCTTGTGGCGAAGGCAGAGGCAGGGGCGAGAGGGGAGGACGAGGCGGCCACCGTAGGTGGGAGGAAGGCCACGGCGGTGGAAGGGCGAGGGCTTGGCGGCAGCGCGAGAGAGGTTCTCCCTGCAGTGGCCGCATCGGTGTTGCCCTCCTTCACAGCGGCGAGCGGGATCCTGCGATCGGAAATGCCGAAATGAGAGGTGCGTTTTGTGAAAGACTAAAGGGAGAGAGGCAAGAGAGCGAGAGTAGGAAGAGAGCAGAGAATGAGGGTGTCGTGGATGATGGCGGCTATGGGTGAAGTTTTTAAAGGGGTTTTATTTACTTAGAGTTTTTACATATTTTTTTATTTTAATAAAAAAATGTCACCTTATACGTATAAAAGAATTCATAAAATTGATATTTTAAAATAAAAATCGTAATTATTGACATATTTAGTTACAAAATTTTAAATAGTAAGTATAAACGGTTACTGTAGACTAAATTTGCTGTAGTGGAATGCTGATAAAACAATTAATACTTGTGACTGGATTGGCTGTGAATAATATTAAGGACAAGGAGAGCTTGCAAGCATGTCAGGTCTCGAGCTAGAACACAAACTGGGAAAATATGTAGGGGTGTTCCGATAACAGGGGATTGTTAATCTGCAAGTAGAGTAGATTACAGGGACTCATGTGTAAACATCCCGACAAGAAAAATGTCCCGTTGGTGCACGCTAGCTTGCGGGGGGGGGGGGCTGTTCTTTGTCGCTCTCCGATTCATTAATTATTGTTTTAGCTCCTCTGGATTCTTCGATCAATCTTTGTTTGTTTACCACTTGGACTCAACAAAGAAGAAACCATATATACATGTATTCAGGAAGGCGCGCAGCTCCTTGCGCAGCTGGGTTCCAACAAGGGTTTAATATATATATCCTCACCACATAATATATTTCTTCCCCTTCGTTTCAACTCAAGCAAGTTGTAATAGGGGACTTTCTAGTTCATCGACCAGCACAGGTGAAGGGTTAAGAGAAGGGATCGAGAAATGGGCGGTGAGATCGAAGACGAGCTCCTACTGCACGCGGGATTGCAGGTATATTTTTCACTCAAATCAAAGCTATAATCAATAAGGCCCGCTTCATCGATCTTTTCCAATCCCTATCTGGCAATTAGCGCTACAGGTGGATCGATTCTTAATTTCCAGGTCGATCGCATATGAGATTAATATATACATACGTGCTTCTAATGTATATATCAGGCCCTAGCTACCGGAGGGGAAGCCCAAAAACCTCTGTCGTTCCTCGCATCCATGCCCAAGTCACTACTCCATAATGGAAGGCCAAATAGTATGGTCGTCAAGGTACGTAGCTCCCTTAATTTGATCGATTCGTTTCCTCTATATATCTGTTCTTCAACTCGATCGTTTTGTCCTTTTTTTTTTTTTTAATTTTCTTTAGCTGGCTGTACAATATTGGATGTAAACAAGTGCATATATCGTCTAAATCAATTTGATATGCAGAAACCTCGGGAACCCATCCCGCCTCATATAGTAGCCGAAGCCATATCAACGCTGCATGGCCTCGACCTCCGGTGGTCGGGGCCGATCACTCCGAGCGAGAGGCAGTACGTGGAGCAGTATGTCCTCGCCATGTACCCCCAGTACTCCCACGGCCTCGTTGAAGAAGGCGACAAGACCGACCTCTACTCCATCTTCCTGAGCGACGACAGCGAAACCAGGCCGGAGGACGCCGACCACCTCGACCGGCGCAGGACGTCCCCGCGTGGAGGTGCTGCCACCATCCCCTCCCCATCCTTTGGCGGCAGTAACCTCCCCGACCCGGTGGAGAAGACCCGGCTGGAGCCCTCGAGGCTGCTCGACATCCTCACCAAGAAGACGTCCTTCCTGGGTAGCTTCGTGTCGATTCCGGAGATCCATGCGAGAAACCGCGTGCTGGGGCGGTGCGGGCTGGCGGAGGAGGACTACCTGGTGCTCTTCACTCCGGGGCACAAGGAGGCCATGATGCTGATGGGGGAGAGCTACCCCTTCTTCCGGTACAACTACTACATGACCACCCTGGTGGAGGAGGGGGATTGCGTGCGGGAGTTCGCGGCGTACAAGGAGGCGAAGGTGATCGCGGCGCCGGCGGACTGGCTGGACCTGAGGATAAAGGGGTCGCAGCTGAGCCAGAACTTCCGGCGCAAGTGCAAGCACCGGCCCAAGGGGCTGTTCGCATACGCGGCGGAGGGGGGCGGAGGGAGGAGGAACTCCATGCACTGGGTGTCGGAGGCTCACCGGAACGGGTGGCACGTGCTGCTGGACGCGTCGGGGGCGGTGGCTGGGGAGGGACGGCTTAACCTTGCGCTGCACCGCCCCGACTTCGTGCTTTGCACCCTCGACAACGCGCAGCGCGCCCACCCACCCACGGTCACCTGCCTCCTGGTGCGCAGGGAGGCCTTCGACACCAGCACACCGCCACCTGCCCAGCTTCCATGATCACCTCATGCATGGTGGAAGGAGCTGGATCGGCACGGGCATTCATGAATTTAAAGCTTGGGGCAGATGGGTTGTATATTAATTTAGCTTATTAATTATGCATATCTTTCATTCGTATCTTGTGGCCGGAATTAATTTCATATGATCATGGGCTAACACTAGTTATATTAAGCCAACGAGGTCGGAGCCGATTAATTTGTCTATGATTCTTCAGACCATGGCTATCATTTGGGTATTTTTCTTAGTGCTCCTTGAAACAGATTCATGGGATTAGTGTGGAAGGAACTGCAAGGGTGAGTATGGATGCATGTGACCTCTTTTTAGCTTGCGAGGGATGCATGTTTTGTTTTGTATTGACGCAACGCATTATTTTGCCACTCGTCCATCGACTTATACTCTGAATTGAGCTCCCTTAATTTCATCTCTCTTCCAACATTTCCCTCTTCATCATCTTCATGTTTGATGATTAGTATTTGTATGATTTAGGGACTGTAATTGTGCCATGTCTCCATGCACTATTGTGCACTAGTAAGTCTATATTTAAATGATATGGCGGTCATATATATATAATATATATATATATATAATATATATATATATATTATTACATTAATTTGGTCAAGTTGATACGTATTGTAAGGGGAATATGCGAAGACTCTTTTGTACAAATGAGATATACACAGCAAGGGTGAAATATATGATGTAAGAACCTAATCATCGTTACTAATTAAATTTATTTCCCTTACACAATAACTTATATTTCTATAGGATGTGTGTACGTTTATAATAGCATAAATCTCATTTCTACGATGTGTACCTTACATCTTCCTCTTCCCACCAAACGTGTACATCTAGTGGATACAATGATGTAAAAATATTCATGTGATTGCCTATGTGGATGAATTTAGATTCCGCGTTCCAAGGTACATGGAGAGGGAGAAAATCACTGCCCATTAATTCTTTTACCAAAAGACCCATAAGATGGGTCTGGCCCAGAAGATGATAGCCCACTAATTAAGTATGTTGGTCCTTTTACCAAATGCCTAAGAGACAGGGCCCAAGAAGCACCATTAGGGTCAGTTTGGTTGTTTGTAAAATAAATTCATAGGGAAAACTTTTTTCAATGATTAACTTTTACATGGAAATGAAAATTGTAATTGTCTATTTGGTTCTTAGGTAAATATTTTCATTGATTATTTATGTAAATAGAAGATTAAAAAAAAATATGAAAAGTCAACAGCATTAAATGTTAACTTTTATGAGAGAGTTGTATTGGAACACAGGGATATTATGGTCCATTCCAATGAGAGGGGGCCACATACCCCTAGTGCACTATTCATCAAAATTTTTATTTTATTTTATTTTTTATTTTTGATAATTTTTTAAAAAATAAAAATTAAAAAAAAATTAGTAGAAAATAAATAAATTTGACAAACATAATTTAAATAGGAGAAATAAAATGAAAACACAACTTGAATGAATAGTATTTTATAGATATTTTAATAAAAAAAGTAAAAATTAAATAAATTAAATAAATAATAATTAGATTTGACAAAGATGACTTAAATGAAGGGAAAAAAAATAAAAATGTAACTTTGATGAATAGTGCCTAAAAATTGCCAAGGTAGAACCTGGAGAATGGAAATGGCGATGGAAAATGGCTTCCGCATTTTAACCGCGGATGCCAAAATCCGGAAGTGTGTCGGTGTAGTTTTCCATATTTTGCTTTTATAGGATACCAAACAATCTAAAAAATAAAGTTTTCTTGAAAATATTTTTCTGGGTGGGGTTTTACCGGTAAACAAACAGACCCTAAACCTCTAAACGTTGGTCACGTGGAAGGATTCTCAAGTTTGGAAAAGGCTCCACAACAAGAGTATCTCAAGCAATCCAAAAGCCACCAAAAGAATCCTTTTGAAATAGCACTAGGGTAGGAAATGCATTTGACAATTTTGACTTGCTGGATTGGCCAATTCTTGTCCTGAGGCGGGCAATCCCATTACCAAGGCCCCTTACGGCCATAAAGAGGTTAAACTCCGTCCGGACTTCTACCTAATAAATAGCTAATTATCCCCCTACATGAAGACAGTTAAACAGAAGGATACAATGGGATCATAAAAATGATAAGAATTTGAAATGATTTGCTCAATGCCCATAATAGAATATTGGACATCAATACTGACTCTAATCCGAGGAATACATCTCTGAAACTATCTCTCTTACCATCTGATGTGTACGGAACTGTTCAAGGAGCATGCAACTATATAATCCCATGAGCCCATGACCAAATGTAGAGGGTCGATCTCATACCCTTGTTGCAGACTGTTGGATTTAGGTGGTGTAACATCCTCCTTTCATTGGTCAGCCACCTTCTGATGAAGGTAGCGATGTATCAGGACGTCACCTTTTGAAGGCGACATAATGGTCATCGCGTTCTGGCTAGAAACACAACAGGCTTGTCGTCGCGTTCAGTCTTCTGACCGCAACATGCAGTTTTGTCATTTTGTTGTCGGGACAGTTGGGACAAGTGTCAACCACTGACAAGATGAAGGCGACATGTCAGGTGTCGTGTTTATGGTGTCAGGTCTGCGAGAATGACATGTGGCATTTTCGTTAGTCAGGTCTGACCATGGCTTTGGGATCGCGACAGATTAGCTGTCACGTTTAGTAAGTGAACGCGATAGGTAAGTTGTCACATTCTCAACTCTTAGGCATAAATGTGCTCAGGCCTCAGAACAGCCTTCTCCTTCCTCTGTTCCGGCGTTTCTTCCTCTCCTCCGACCCTATGTGTTGCCTATCTGTGGGGAGAGTTTGAGGGAGAGTGTGGGGTGTGTGTTGGTGCTTCTTCTTCCCGGCTTGGTGTTCTTCTCCCGCATGGCTTCCTCTTCGTGGTGGTGACACTCCTTTGGCTTGTAGGAAAATCCTTACTCGTGGACGGTGTGACCGTGGAGCTTGGAGTGAGAAGGAGGTGGCCATGCACACGAGATGGCTCTTCATTTTGAGGTAGGGACCCTTGCCTTCCCCCTACTTCTATCATGCTAGGGCCTCCATTCCCCTTTTCCAAGCCTTTAAGATCCATGCTAGGTCGTGCATGTGTGATTGGTGTTTTCCTTTGTGCTTGGTTTAGGGTTTGGGTCACTACAAGAAAGCTAATATATTGGGGCATTTATTTAGGGACATTTCATGAAAGTGCCCATTATTTCATAAATAGGGACATTTTTCTTGAGGCATTTAATAAATGTCTTAGTATGATCGATCATATTTTTTTTTTCTTTTTTAGTTTCTAAAAGTGCCCCTAAAGCGTTCCTAAATTTCACGGGGGGAGGGGAATTTGGTTCCCGCGTGGGAAGGTCTCTAATTGCCTCCTTCCCATGTCTCCCGGGGGACTCCTCAACCTCCTTCAAGCACCGACGCAGCATCATTCCGGGCCCTTGGCTGCGTCCTCCCTCCGTCACGGCGACGGCGGCATCAGAGAAGCCGAAGAACCACTAGTAAGCATCGGAGAGGTGTATGCTGAGGCGCTGGTGTTCGCATCTTGTTCTAGGGGTTGGGTTTTCGCGCTCTCCTTGCGTGGACTCTCCTGATCTCCTCCACCAGCCTCCAAAGACGCATCATCTCTGACCCTTTGGCTTCCTCCCTCCGTTACGGCGGCACCAGAGATGCAGATACCGCGGGATGTGTATGTTGAGGCGCTGCTGCGGATAAGGGGCGCTGTGTTCTATTCTCGAGGTGAGCAGCTACCTAATCGCTTAGCCTTTTTTGTCTGATGAAAGGGAATCTGTGTGGCATCATCTCTAACCTTTAGCTCCCCCTCCGTCACGGCGGCACCAGAGGGAGAATATCAAGAGGTGTATGTTAGGCTCTGTTGCAGATCAAGGGGGTTCACACTCTTGTTCTCGGGGGGGGGGCTCTTGGAGGTGAGCCAATCTACCTAATCACATTAGTCTTTTTATCATTGTGAAAGGGAATCTGGGCCCTAGTACGAACCCTATGTGTGTGTGTGTGTGCGCCCATGCTCACTGTGTGTTTTATCTAAGATCCAAGAAACCAAGTTTCTTTTGAAAAGAAAAGGTCCCACTCATTTTAATTTTGCTACTCCTCATATTAATAAGAACCCCTTACCAATATCTGCCCAGCCTCATCTGTTGCCTTCTCCAGTTAAACAAATCTCGCCTCCTATCAGGAGGTTGACTAATCAGCAACTTCAAGAGAGAAGATCAAAAGGATTGTGTTACAATTGTGATGATAAATGGGTGCCGGGTCATACATGTCAGTCTCATAAGCTGTTGCTTTTACATTTAATTCCAGAAGATTCAGAATATATTGCTATTGATTCAGATGATATGATTCTGCCAGAAGAACTGATACCTGAACCATGTCTATCTTCTCAATGTGTATCTCACTTAGCTTCTCCAGGCACCTTGTGGTTGATTGGAAATATTGGTGCTATGGCAATAATTGTTCTGGTAGATAATGGTAGTACTCATAATTTTTTTTATCCTCATGTAGTAAAGAAACTGGGACTTTCTGTAACAGATTCTACATCGCATCAAGTTAAAATTGCAGCTGGCCTCCAAATTGCCTCTCAAGGTGTGTGCCCTTGTGTCAATCTCAAATTACCAGGTATTTCCTTCACGTTACATTTCCTGGTTCTTCCATTGGGGACAGTGGATGTTGTTCTCGGCACAACTTGGATGCAGTTATTGGGAGATATCACATTTAATATTTCTGCAATGTCAATGTCATTTGAATTGAATGGACAGTCATTTTTTCTGAAGGGAGTCTCTGACTCCGATATTGCTATAGTCCCTGCAAAATAGTTTTCTCGTGATCTTTCTAAGGCTAGATCCCTTTATTCATTGCATCTATACTCTTTAGAAGTAACTCCTACTACTGTTACTTCTACTGACCTTTCTTTTTCTTCTTATACTCCTGAATTAGCTTCTATTTTACAGTCATTTGCTTCAGTTTTTTCGGAGCCCCAGGGCTTACCACCTAACAGGCCTTATGATCACACTATTCCACTGACTGATGAATCCATAACCATTTCTAAACCACCCTACGGACACTCACCAGTGCAAAAGAACATTATTGAGCAGCCAGTCAAAGACCTTTTTTCCCATTCCCACATTCAATCTAGCAACAGCCCATTTGCTGCCCCTGTCCTACTTGTTCAGAAACATGATGGATCATGGAGAATGTGCATAGACTATAGATCACTAAACCAGCACACTGTCAAAAATAAATATCCAATTCCTTTGATTGATGATTTATCGGATGAACTTTATGGGGCAATTTTTTTTTTCTAAGTTGGATCTGCGGTCAGGATATCATCAAATTTGAATGAACCCAAAAGATGTTCACAAAACTGCATTTCGAACACATGAGGGTCACTATGAGTTCTTTGTTATGCCCTTTGGCTTATCAAATGCACTATCTACATTTAAAATTTTGATGAATTACATCTTTAAACATTGTTTGAGGCAATATGTGTTGGTTTTCTTTGATGACATATTAGTTTATAGTGAAAGTTGGGAATCACATTTGATTCATATTCAGAAAGTTTTACAGTTGCTTAAAGATAATCAGCTGTTTGCTAAACTTTCCAAGTGCACTTTTGGAGTGACTGAAGTGGAGTATATAGAGCATATTATTTCTGATAAAGGGGTGGCAATGGATCCTTCAAAAATACAGTCTATGGTGAACTGGAAATGGATCCTTCATAAGGAACCCCTGGTTGATGTGACTGAGAAAATGCCATGTGCAAATTAGGTTATATACTTGCCCACAGCCCTTTGGGGATCATCTCCAGGCCCACACTCCAGTAAACTTGTAATAAACTATTGCAGGTTTTAAGGGACTGGCTTACATTGATGATAGATCGATGTGCCAAATTTACTGAGCTTTAGATTTGATTTGTTTGAATGAATTTTTAGATTTTAATTTTTTTCTTAGAGAACTCTATTCAGATGTTTGGAGATTTTGAGTTTTCAGTTAATCTGATTATTTTATAAAATTATTTTCAAATCTGTGAATGATTGAATTTTAGCTATTTGATAATCCCTACAATATCATTTTTCCTTTTCTTTAAGCAAAGTTCAAAGTTTTCTTTATAGTTTGGAAAAAAATTCACATGTTACATGTTGAAATCTATACTATATATGAAAGTTGCATCTTTGTTCTCCCTCTCTGAATAAGCAATCGTTTGATTAGGAATTTAGGTTGCTTTATACCAGAATGTTTTTTGTTATGACATTGTTCTGTTTTTGCTTAATAGTTAGAACAACCATCCAATCTCATTAGTCTTTTTTGCTCACCTAAATTCCTGATTTATAATATGAACTTCCTTCATACAAAGCTCTTGATTCATAAGAGAAAAACTTTCTGCCCACTTGAAACGTTTGAGCCCCAGGCAATGCATTTTCTTCTAAATATTGTAGCTGCAGTGAGTATTTAAGTTTACAGAATGCAAAAAGAAAAAAAACTAAAAATCTTCACAAGAACAATTCCTATTTCATGTATAAACGCATAGGACACACTCACAATGAGAGTGAGGCAAAACATGGATACTTTGCTGTAATTCCAAGTTTGATCTTTTCCCTTGCCTTGGTGGGTGTTAAACAGAACCCAAAACTCTTTTTTCCTTTTTGCACCACACATTGATGAACCAGTCTATCTTAATGACAATTGTAAAAGTTTCATCTTTTTTATGATGACATACCAGAGCATCTACGATAACAGGTGAGTGTGAGAGTGTTTCTTGACTAGTGTGGAGGAAAGATGTTGCCTGTGTTGTTGATCAGCAAATGAGGAAACATTCTTGAAGAGGGGGGGCAGGACATAACTGCAAGATTCTAAGTGGGTGGGTAGTAATGTGGGGAGCAGGAAGGGAATTGGATTAGGACAAGGATGGATTAGACAAACCCTTTACTCTTTTAAATTCCTTTCCAATGTCTGAAAAGAACCCCACTTCACACTAATGTAATTGGTGAGGAGATCAGACAGAGGGTGGCTTTTTGGGCACTTGGGAAGGGGAATATAACTCTGTCTCTCTCAAGAATTGGTATGGTTGTTTGCTCTCTCTCTATCTTGATCTCACTCACTCATATTTAACTTTCTTCTCTTTTTTCATTTTGGCAAAGCACATGACCTTCTTGGGAGATTTTAAATTTTGGTTTTCAATTTTTGTTGTTAATTTGCCCCATTCTAATTTCCAGATGATCATCTAGACAATATTTCCTTTTGAACAATAAAACTGTATAGCAGTAACAACACTTCAGAAAGAATTATACGGAAAATCAAAACATACAAGGGATAATTAATATGCAGCAGTTCCAACAAGAAAACAAAAGAGATCCATCCAAAGTACTGTCCTACATTTGAAAAATGCTATGATCCTATGAACTTTGGTACATTTTCTTGATTTTAACCAAATTTTGTGCAGATGCTTCAAACCATTGAAACTACAAATTTGTAGATGCATCCTACTGTCAATGATTAACACAACATATGTACTTTGAAAATGAAATAGAGAGCACACACACACACGTCAAGACATAATGTCAGATCCTACACTCCTGTTCACATAATATCAGATTCATCTGTCAATTAGCTGATTGGAATTTATAATATCATATCGCACTTCTGGAATTTATAAGTTTTGAGTGTTTCTAGAATTTCTGTATTTAAGCGATGATTGGGAGGTTAATTTCTAAAGTCATTTGCTTTTTTAGGCGTACAGATCAGATCAAGTAGTTTAATTTGGGGGATTGCTTCTAGAACCTTCGCAAGGAGGTACATCTTTTAAATCTTTCTTTTCTATTTGAGTAATGTTGTGCAGTGTACAATGAGATTTAAGAATTCTCAACTTCAAAATCTATTTCTTCTATGCAATTAGTTTTAATAAGATTGTATTTGCACTTCTATAGATTTTAATAGTAATAGTTGTAATTAGCTCATGTTATCAGAATTTCTCATACTCTATAGTCTACCCATGGTCCAAACAAAGAGAACATGAATGTTGGATATGATGAGAAATATAGATGGCTGAATCTGACATGTAACAGAAACAAAAAAAAAAATCTCATAGCAAGCTGGCCTTTGACTAAATTCCCGGTGATGTGTTAATTGACATTGTTCATACAATTATGTAATAGAGGAACATATATTAAAATGTTTTCACTGCACTTTTTTTTATCTTATGAGTTTTAAGAATGAGCTCCTTGCTTTTTTATGTCATGAGTTTTTAAAGGTTAGATCTCTGTATAGATTAGGATTATGACGTCATAGATTAAGATCTCATTAGATGGGTCAGTTGTCCTCCATTGATTTGCCAAAAGAGTGCTCACATTTTTTGCTTTATTTTTTATTTTTATCAATGTCATTATGATTTGACTTGATCATAATCCACCTAAGAAGTCCCATTATAATCAAGCAATTCTTTTTTCATGCCGAGTATTATGTAATTGCTTAAATAAGCTATTCTGTTTTTGTTTTGTTTTCTTTATGTTCTTCTAACATGTGTAGTCTTTCTAATTATTTCATTTCATATCATTTTCTTTGTGCCTTTTGTCTAATAACTGTAGGACAATTGAGCATTTGAATAAGAGAAGTTGCTTTTCATTGGAACACACCTTTAAGTTTATATTATTCTTTTAACATGTATGCTATTTAAGTAATTTCATATAATTAATTTATGTAGTCTATCTAATAATAAAGGACAATTAAGCATTTAAATAAAAAAGTTATTTTTTAGTGATGACTCAATCCTATTGTAGTATGAGATATCTCATTTCTGTTCTTAACAAGAGAACATGGAGTCAAAGACCCATATGTTGTGCGTCATCCAATCAGCACAATTTTTATTCCTTACATTTTACTCATTACTCACTATGTCCTACTGACTGAATATATCTATAACTATATATAGAAGAGAGACTTTGTGTTTTCGTCCGGTTCACATTTCTATATTTTACTCTTCCTCCAACCGGTTCAGATCTCATTTAATGTGTCTATTTTCCTCTTTTCCCTCTCTCTGTTATCAAATAGTATTCATCTTTTGTTCTTCCCTCTAGCCACTTAATGCTATTTTCTGTCAACGCCAACCGCTCGAATGCCCAGATTGCAGGTTCCCGAATGCCATTGTTGCCAGTTCCACACAATTGCAAGTTTTCATCCAATTTAAGATTAATTATGGTTTATTGTTTTAGTTTCTTGCATTTGGTCCGATCTAAGATTAATTATGATTTATTGTTTTCAGTTTTTTCCTTGATTTGCATTCGGCACCTACCCATTTATCTCTCCTTAGTTTAAGGCATGAATGTTTTACTCAAATTCAAATAAGGCTAGGTACAAGTTAGTAGGTGCATTCCTAGGAGCTCTTTTTGTTCTTTATTGCTGCTAAAGTGTGCTTGTGTGTGAGAGATTCCAATGGAAAGATGAGAGAAAGAGTCCGACTGGGTGGGGTAGAGATTCCAATGCTAAAGTGTGCTTCTTTATCCCTCTTCTATTATATAGTTATAGATTTCCAACATCTTTATCCCAAAACTATGCTGCTTTTGTCTATCTTGAAAGGAATTAGATTGTGTAATGTACAAGGAGTCGCTATATATAAGGAATCAGATTGAACTTTTGGATTTTGAAACTATATAGAGAGAGATGAAGGATGTTGTTTCAGTGGTATAAGGTTTTATTATTCTTTTCCTTAGGAGGAGGGATAGTCTAAAATTTGATGTCATTATTTGTTTTTTGACTATTCATTATGGTTGTGTTTTAATTATTTATGTTCTCTTTGTTTATATTGTTCCAATGGACTGTAGAATGTGTTATGGTGTCCTAAAATGAAGATATTGTTCCGGCAGCCCCCTCGCCCTAAGGAGAAGTCCAGAAGGGTGTGTAGACCAGACCCATGGAGGCCAAAACTTTGAAAAACCAAAAACAAAATCTCACTTTTACTTTGTTTATCCTGTTATTCTCTCTGCCCTCTCGCCCCTGCTCCTGCAAGCTTTTTCCTCTGAAATTTCTGCAAGGAAGAAAACTTCGCAGGAACAACCACAGAACTCCTCTGATTCCTATCTCTTTTTCATCTCTCAAGTTCAGAATGCTAGATTTCTTGCATCCTGTTTCCAATAAGGTAGTAACTAAATGGTTCTTTATTAGGCATAGAATCTAAATGCTTTATTTCTTGTATTTATTTTAAAGATAGCTATTGGATAAATGTTCTTACATGGAAATGGTACATAGATTACGGAGTATAATTTCAAGAAAGAAATTTCAGCTTTGGGCTGATTGTTTCCTATTTTTGTTGTTTGCACACATATTTAGTGTTGGATAGAACATTGGAAATGTAAAAGTCCATCATATTATTTTTATCTTTGATACTACTGTTTATGTACTATATTATTTTGTCTTTGATTCATAGTTATTTTTCTTGGTTGGAAAATTGGTCTATTACAATGTCCTTGAAAATTCCTTATAAACCTGCTCCCTGTGGGATTTCCATTTTGCGGTGTATAATTGAGAGAGTTCATAGTTAGTGCAAATACGTTATTAACTATTACTAACTATTCTATTACTTTTCTTGTAGAAATTAAATATTGGTTCTCTGCATTCGTTCATAGTCATAGTTTTTAAGAAAATGTTGGATAAGAGCTGGATTCAAGAACCAAGGTATATACAAAATAATGTATTTTTTATTTGTTTTCCTTATGATGGCTGAAATATGCAAGTATGACATATATTCATGTTTCTAAAATGTTGTAGGGTGAGTAAGAAGTATGTTGAGGGCGCATTGCAATTTTGGATTTTGCATTTCAAAAAGCCTCTAGTGATGGGAAGATTAAGTGTCCTTGTGTGAATTGTAACAATTGCTTTCTGATGATCAAACAAGATGTTTTTGAGCATATAATTTGTCATGGTTTCAATGTAAACTACATTCATTGGGTTTTTCATGGAGAAGATTCACATTATTCTTCAGAAAATACTGCACTCGATGACTCTGGCAATCCAAATCTGGGTACTGGAATTCATGAAATGTTGAATGAAACTTTTGCCTTTCAGAATCCAAGTTCTTCTATGCATGGACCATCAAATTCTCCACAGGGAATGAATGCTGAAGTTGAAAATTTTTTTAAATTGGTCAAAGATGCTGAGCAAGAATTATACCCAGGTTGTAAAAGATTCACCAAGTTGTCTTTTCTTGTTAGATTCTATCAGATCAAATGTCTCAACAGATGGACAGATAATTCATTTACTATGATGTTAGAATTGTTGAAGGAAGTGTTACCTGATGGAGAAACATTGCCGAGTTCTTTATATGAGGTCAAAAAGATTATTAAAGACTTAGGACTTGATTATAAGAATATTCATGCTTGTCCTAATGATTGCCAATTATATTGGAAGATGAAAGCTAATGATGAATCATGCAGCACTTGTGGTGCTTCAAGATGGATACAAGTCGAAACAGATGGTCAAAATGCAAACGTGGATCCTTCTAGAAAACAATCAAAGATTGCTGCTAAAGTATTACGCCATTTCCTTTGATACCAAGACTTCAAAAGCTATTCATGTCGTCAAAGACCTCTCCTTCTATGAGATGGCATGATGAAGAGCGCACTAAAGATGGCATTATGAGACATCCTGCTGATTCACCTGCTTGGAAGACCTTTGACTATCATTATCCAGATTTTGCTTCAGATAGTAGGAATGTGAGACTTGGATTATCAGCTGATGGTTTTAATCCCTTTAGAACAATGAGCATTTCTCACAGCACATGGCCGTTATTCTAATGCCTTATAATCTACCACCTTGGATGTGCATGAAACAACCGTATTTCATTATGTCTTTGCTTATCCCTGGCCCTTCTGCTCCTGGTAATGACATTGATGTATATCTTCAACCTTTGATAGAGGAGTTGAAGGAGTTATGGGAAGTTGGCATTGAAACATATGACGCATCAAGAAAGGAAACATTCAAAATGCGTGCTGCATTATTATGGACAATTAGTGATTTTCCTGCTTATGCAAACTTATCTGGGTGGAGTACCAAAGGGAAATATGCATGCCCTCATTGCAATAAGGATACTTGGTCTCATTACTTGACTTATGGTCGGAAGTTCTGTTATATGGGTCATCGCAGATTCTTAGATCATAATCATCGATTTAGATCTGAATATAGAGCATTTGATGGTAAGCAGGAATATAGAAGTGCACCTAAACTATTATCTGGATCTGAATGTTTGGCACAATTGCAAGGATTCACCTTTACATTTGGGAAGGCTTGTCAAAAGAAAACAAAAAAAAAAGAAGCATGTGATGATGTGGATTCATTTTACAATTGGAAAAAGCGAAGTATCTTCTTTGAGTTGCCATATTGGGAGCAGAATTTATTACGTCATAATCTTGATGTGATGCATATTGAAAAGAATATATGTGAAAGTTTGCTTAATACTATATTCAATGATAAAGACAGGTCAAAAGATAATAACAATGCTCGTCTCGATTTGCAGAATATGAGTATAAAGCATGCTCTTCATTTTGTATCAGATGGCCACAGAACAATAAAGCCTACTGCATGTTTCACATTGAAAGATCATGAGAAAAAAATTTCTGTAGATTCTTGAAAAGTATAAAATTCCCAGATGGTTATGCAGCGAATATTTCCAGATGTGTGCATGTAAAGCAATCCAAGATATCTGGATTCAAAAGTCATGATTATCATGTTGTCATGCAACATATTCTTCCTTGATATGCACAAGGACTTTACCAAAAAATGTGAGCTCAATCTTAGTCGAGCTAAGTAAGTTCTTTAGAGAGCTATGCTTAAAAAATCTTAATGTGCTTGATCTTCAGAGGTTGGAAGGAGAAATTTCTCTTACACTTTGTCATTTGGAAAGGATTTTTCCCCCATCTTTCTTTGACATTATGGAGCACTTATCCATACATCTAGCAAAAGAGGCAAGCATTGGCGGACCAGTTCATTATCGATGGATGTACCCTATTGAGAGGTTAGTTGAATGTATATATATTTTACATATGCATTTTACGCCCTATAATCTTTTTATGTGATTCTTTATAGGTACCTCTCTAAACTAAAGTCATATGTGCGTACTAGAAGTCATCCTGAAGGTTCAATTGCTGAAGGTTATATTGTGGAAGAGTGTCTAACTTTTTGTTCAAGATATCTTAGTAGTGGGGAGACAAGACTTAATAAATCAAGTCGTAATGATGATAGTACACATGAGACAAATACTCTTGAAGGTTCATCTTTCTTTAAACAAGAAGGACGCCCATTGGGGAAGGTTGAAGCTATTGTTTTGGATAAAATGGATCTAAACCAAGCACATAGATATGTTCTATTCAATTCTGAAGAAATTGCAACATACCTTATGTAAGTGCTTATTCTTCCTTTTATTTATAGGTCATATATTCATTCGTGTTGTACTTAGAGTTTTTATTATGTAGGGAACATAGAAACATTATACAAAGTCAACAACGACGTATACGTCCAAAGGAGCTAGAGCGCATTCACAATGAAAGGTTTCCTACATGGTTTAAGGACAATGTAAGTGACAATCAGAAGACTATTGAAAATAAATATATTAAATCTATACTATTGTGGCTGTATTGATTATGATTTTTCTTTTGCTGAAATAGGTTCTAAGGTTACGAAGCTCCAATAGTCAGAATGTCAGTGAGTTTATTGCATGTTTGGCTCGTGGTCCAAGTGAGATCGCTAGAAGATGTGATGGATACATAATAAATGGTTTTAGATTTCGTACCAAAAGTCGCGAGATGCATAAAAAAACCCAAAATTGTGGAGTTGTTCTAACAGCAAGGACATCAAGCTTTTCAAGTGTCTCAGATAGAAATCCTATTGTGGGAGATATAACATATTATGGTGTGCTGAAAAACATAATAGAACTCGACTACAATCAGGCTGGAAAGGTTGTGTTGTTCAAATGTGATTGGGTTGACGTTCTAAATGCAGGAAGGGGAATGAGAAAGGATGAATTCGGTCACACTCTTTTGAATTTAACAAAGCTTTGTCATGAGGGTCGACAATTGTTAGATGAGCCTTTTGTTTTTGCTAATCAAGTTCAACAAGTATTTTATATTGAAGACCCGCTTGATATGGATTGGCATTTTGTGAGGAGAATAGATCCTCGTGATTTCTTTGACATGGAAAATACATCAACAGAGGATGACATCAACAATAACATGCAAGATGTGCTGGATTTTGTACGAGAAGGAAATGAAGACATGATTTTAGAAGCTAATGATACAATTGATTTTGATGACCATAGTTTGGTTAGGACAGATATGGATGGGGAAATAGTAGACACATTATTGCCAAATGTACAAATGCGAGCAGTAGGTGATGTTGCAGAAGATGTGACTGATGAAGAGGATGATTTATAAAGACTATACTCTTTTGTGATTTTTTTTTGCTAGTGTTTATGGCATAAATAACATATTTTTTGTTATTTATATTGAACATTATTGTTTCTATCCTTATTTATATTGACATGAATAACATCTTTGTTAGCCTTCATCCTTAATGTTTGACATGTTGATAGGCTAAGATAATATGAAGTGCAGCAAGCATACATCTTCAAGTTCAACAAGGATCACAAGGTCTAAGTCTTCTTTCTTGGATCCAATAGAAATCTCACAAGATGATATCAATCTTCAACAAGTACAAGAAGATACATTAGTCATGGGAAGAGATGTTAGTGAGTCGAGCTCTCCTCATCTTGAAGAGGACATATCCACTCCGGAAAAAGAAAATGGTATAAACTATGACTCTAATCTCATCTTTATTGAACAATGCTTAGTATTATATTATTGACATGTTGAAATCTATTTCGTTTTATATCTTTTTAGATGTCACGCATAATTGTAGAACACGTGGCCCAACACGTTGCAAGGATATTTGGACATTGAATGAACGAGAAAAGATACCTATCAAGACTAATGAGTATGGGCAACCAATAAACGAGCACACCTCCAAGTTGTCAAACTTTCTAGGCACTGTTATAAGGCAACATGGTTTATTAAATGGCACTGATTGGAGACTTGTGGACAAAACAATTAAAGATGACATGTGGGAGGATGTTAAGGTAAGAAAAAACTAACTAATATTTTAATTTTCATATTTTTCAATTCACATGTAAGCAAACATTGTTATGCAGAGCCGCTTTGAGTTTGATGGAGATTGTAAAGATTGGGTTTAAGGTCAATTGCAAAGAAAAGAAGAGCTTGGAAAACAAGGATTAAGGCAAACTACTTTACTCCCTTTAAGGCTGACGAGGAGAGAGTGAGAGCTTGCCAAGATAATAGGATTGATTCAGATAAATTAAGGAAGCTCTCGAATTTTGGAATTCAGAGAAGGGACAGGTATTTGTTGTTTCCTTTTAATAAATATAAGAGTTATGAGAGATAGTTATTCCCCTGTTCTATTGCACTTCTAGTGCATTTTTGTGCCCTTTCATTGGCCAATGAGCTACATGTTCATTGTGCCACCCAATGGAGAGGCCAAAGGTGCACTAGAAGTGCACTAGAAAAGTGAAATAATTATTTTTCAAGAGTTATTGCTAATCTATTCACCTTTCACAACAGGCCATTAGCATAAAAAATAAGGCAAGTCGTGCACAACTAAATATTTCACACACTTCAGGTACCAAGAGTTTTGCAAGGGTACGAGAGCAAGAGGTATAGTTTCTATACTTACGCAAATACCCAAAAGGTTTCAAACAATGACTTATTCGATTATTGATTTTTATCCTTAGAAAAAGAAGATGCCAAATGGTGAAGATCCTTTCAGAGCTCATATCTTCATGGTAACACATACACGTAAGAGTGGGACCCCAATAGATGAGGAATCTACTAGAGTAATTGTAAGTACTTTTTTTAATATTTTTCAATCAGATTTATTCAATTGTGTCTTATAATTGTCTTTATCCACTGATTTATTTCTTTAATTTTTTAAGTCACATATCCAAGAATTATACTGAACAACCTGAGGGTTCTCTAATGATGGACAAAGTCTCAAGGAAGGATATATTTTCTCAAGTCATGGGAGAGGATGGACATAGTTGGGTTAGGACAGTTGGGATGGGCCCTACACCATCAAAGGTATTTGGTGATAAAAGCAGTCATGTTACAGTTATAGATAGAGTTTCTACTGGTGATGAAGAAGTACAAAAAATGCGAGAAGAGATGAAAATGTTGCAAAGTACAGTACAGAGCTTGGGCATTGTTTGGTCAGAGTGCTACAAAATGGTGGGGAAGTACAAATAACATCAATGTCAATGGCATGCTAGATGCTTTGAATATACCAATGCCAAATACACAAGTACTCATAAAATTTATTACTTAATGTAATAGATTAACATGAATATATCTCACTTCTCTTATGTTGATTTAATAGGATCCAAATTCCAGCAACAATATTGACATAGGGTCACCACATGAGCATTCATCTTCACGTGTAAGCAATGTAGGTCGGAATCATGAGGTTATTATAATTTTGGTACGGCAGCAAGCTAACCTAGAGGGGGGTTAAAATGTTTTTCTGAAATCTGAAATAGAATCTTAAACACAGAAATTAAACACTGAGGTTGGTTAGTTTAGTGTGATAAAGAGTAGCAGTGCGAAGCAAATAAACAATCACAAATAACACAGAAATTTATCCTGGTTCGGCCCTTCCCACATGGAAGCCTACGTCAGTCCCCAAGCAATTCTGGGGATTTCACTAACCAAAGGTACAGTCTTTTTAAGGGACACTAAACACCCAGCACCCCAGCTGTCTTCTTCTCTTCCCGGGCAAGAGGCAGCCCACTTCTCTTAAGGTAAGAAGGCAACCTCCTTGGTACAAACCCCAGTGCGGTTCTGCTAGACACTAACCCTGCTAGGTTAACAACGTATACAGTCCTACAGCAGGACAAGGATCTTCTTGAAAAGAAAGAACAAAGCTGAGAGTTGGAACAAATAAAAACCAACAAAAAGAACTTCAGCAAAAGACTCTCTCCCCCAGATTACAAGAGCACACAGAGAGAGAGAGAAGAGAGGAGAAGGAGCTTGAATGCTTCAGGCTTCAGATGCTTGAACACTCTTCGTGGGCTCAGGCTCTTTCTCTCTTGTCCTTTGAGGTATGTGGAGTTGAGGTTCTCCCGGATGTACACTCTTGAAAAATCTTCAGGAAAGCAATACTTTTCTTCAGCCTTGCTTATCTTTGATATGAGCAATTTGAATAAATCCGTGGAGTTCTAGCCGTTGCTAATCTTCTCTTTCTTCTGATAATTTGTGGTCTACGAGGTCTGCAAGCATAGAAAAAGTGTTTAGATAAAGGAGTTTCTTCAAAAGGATCATACCTTTATGTTTCCTGATGCCACCCAGAAGTGGTAGTAATCCCTTTTTGTGGCAGGAAAGAAAAGATTTAGAGAGATGAAGCAAAAAGATCTCTGTAGAAGATAGAGGATTACGCAAATCAAGAATATTTGACTTTTTCATAGATGCCACAAAAATATTTTGAAATATAAAATAAATCTATGTTTAAGTGAAATCCATATTTTACAAGGAATCGATGTGAGAGCAAATCCTTATGAGAGATACAAAGGAATCCATGTGGAAGTTACAAAGGAATCCATGTGAGGTACAAGGAATCCTTTGAGAGTACAAAGGAATCCATGTGAGAGTTACAAAGGAATCATGTGAGATTACAAAGGAATCCTTATGAGAGTTACAAAGGAATCCATGTGAGAGTTACAAGGAATCATGTGAGAGTTAAAAGGAATCATTATGAGAGTTACAAAGGAATCCTTATGAGAGTCTGTGTGGGTTACAAAGGAATCGTTATGAGAAGTCTGTTGGGTTACAAAGGAATCGTTATGAGAAGTCTGTGTGGGTTACAAAGGAATCGTTATAGAAGTCTGTGTGAGTTACAAAGGATCCTTAGAGTTCAAATGAGTTGTGTGGTAATCTGTGTGTTGTAATCTGTGGTAATCTGTGTGGTAATCTGTGTGGATCTGTGGTAATGTGTGGGTACAAAGGAATCCTTATGAGAGTCACTTATCAAATCGTTATGAGACAAAATCGATGTGGCACTTTGAACTGAAATCCATATATATATTGAATGGAATCCATTATCTGTTAGTGCAAATCATTACAGAATAATGTCATAAAATTATATTTATTAGAAAATCATGATATTTAATTTATTATTAGAAAAATCATGGTATAAATATATTTAATATTCAATTAATCATGTAAATTTATATTTATTAGAAAAAACATGATATTAAATATTTTTAATAATAATTAATTAAACATAAATTTTTTTCACCAAAATAAAAGGGTAAAAATATAGGAGTGTTCAACAGAGGTAATATATAAATATGTCAGTAGAAGATTGCTTACTTATATCATAGTTAAAAAGTTATTAACTTGCTATTTTTAATTCAAATTCAGAGCCCCTCTTTATTCATAAGTAGGGGGAAGGATCCTCAAGCATCTAATGAGAAGGGAGTTAGTAATAGTTTAGATCATTGCTTATTTCATTTGTAACTTTAAAATGTTAATACTTGGTTCATAATCATCAATTTAGTTTTTTTTCCCAGATGTTGAAGAGGTCTTTTAAAGAGTTGGAATGAAGCTAATTTTGTAGTAGCTTCAGGATCATTGTTAGTAGAGATTCAAAAAGAAAGTGGAGGAGGGAACTAGGAGACTTTTTTTGTGAGGTATCTATTGAAATACCTATACA
Source organism: Colocasia esculenta (assembly GCA_014218235.1). Lineage (NCBI taxonomy): Eukaryota > Viridiplantae > Streptophyta > Magnoliopsida > Alismatales > Araceae > Colocasia > Colocasia esculenta. Next base: position 5,366 of record JACBKR010002714.1, on the reverse strand, counting down.
AACATCAGCACCACTTATTCGACCTTATTGTGAACTCAAACTATTGGAGATGCACAGGCAAAACAATAGCTTGGCTAAAAACACATGTAAGAGTTTCATCTCCTTTAAAATTTTATTTTATCAATGAGATTAACTCTTGCAAATTTACATGTACTTTTTATTGTCATTGCTTTGCAGGTTGAAAAGAAAGGGGCTTGAAGATGATGTTGAAGGGAAATAATTGAATCATTCTTTTCTTTTAGTCCCACATTTTGTTTTTTATGTACATAATAGATAGTTGAGAGACATGAGTTTTTATTTTTATGTACATGGATATTATAGTGTTGTTTTAACCTTCTTGACATACGATCTGAGAACCAATATTTTTATTGCTAGTTGGTTATTCAACATATCTTGTATATAAGGATGCATCCATGGCAGTCAACATTATCTAGAATGTTTTTTCCCACTATACATATGATCTAATGGACTGAAGACCATATGTGCCATATCTAAATGAAGCAAAGATGACAATCTCCTCCTAATTGATGAGCACCATAAAACACAGAGGCATGAACAAACTACTGCAAATTTAAACATTGCAGAGAGCGAAAGTCTGACTCTATAAATGATTTTTGTGGCTCCAATTGTAATAGCAATTCCAATTTCAATACAAATGATGACATTTATGCTCCAAGATTTGACATGGATCCATGGCCTGATCTACCTTCACTAAATTCTGCATTGGTAAAGGTTACATGGATGGCAATCATCTGCATTCCATCTCATCAAGTTTATAGATGGTTGTGCTACATCACCGATAGGATACAGTGACAAAGAAATTGGTCCTGAACTTTGTGATGCCAATGGTGTTATTCAAATAGGGAGCTTTCATTTAGGATTCACGTAGCTGCCAGCTTCTGGTTCATGCAGTTGACACTGAACCTGATATGTATGGAACAGGAGTCAGAGGGACCAACAATATAATGGGTCATAATATCCTGTACGGGAAGAGGTATGTGACGGGATTGGTGTGCTTCTGGCATCCAGGTAAAATCCTTTTCTATTGCTACTTCATGTCCTTTGGTCTGTGTTAATCTGGGAGTAAGGTGTCCCTATCAGATCTATCTCCATTACTTGCTTGTGTTGATATATATTTGCAGAACCACAAGTTAAAGAAACCTATCTTAAGAAATGAGCACATTATTTAAAGGATCTTGTGATGCCTCTTTTTTTCCCTGTTCCACTTATTTCGTTATGCACAAAGGTAAGTATCATTTGTGTGGACTGTGGACTTTGGAAAAGTGAGATCCCACATAGAAGGGAAATGACTGGTGCACATGAAACTAAAGCTTTCAAGGGGAAAAAGAACAGAAATCAATTATTGACACCATTTCTTATACTAAATTTTCACCACCACAATAAAGTATATCTTTGCCAAAAAATTAAATACCAGTGCATGGTGAATCATGAACAGCATTTTTTATACTAAAATTTTCACCACCAAATACAACTATACTTTTGCCCAAAAAATAAAATACAAGAATTCATCAATGCCAGCTACAACAACCATTACGTGGCATTATCAAGGGGAAATTTTTTTTTAACTTGATGCCAAGAAATGGAGTTCATATACTTTCTCTTATTTTTTCTGCCTTTGACTTGATTGTACTTCGAGTATTCAGTTTTCTGAACTGTGTCGTTATGGCTGTTTATTGATCTGGCACTTCTTTCTATATTTGATATACAAGGCCTAAATGTTTATTGACCTACCATAGTTAACTCCTCGGTAATGTATGGAACAGGGAGTCAGAAGGGACCAACAATATAAGGGTCATAATATCCTGTACGGGAAGAGGTATGTGATGGGATTGGTGTGCTTCTGGCATCCAGGTAAAATCTTTTTTCTATTGCTGCTTCATGTCCTTTGGTCAGCTTCTAAAAGAAAAAGTAAATTTTACTTTTCCTTGACATGTTGAGATATTTTATTATCATGCACAACCTTCTGTACCTGGATTGTGGGGTTCAAGTATTCTAGAGGATTTCTGCATGGCATTGGCAGGAACAATTAAGCAATTCTAATAAAACACAGGATATCAGAAATAAACTGTTCACTATATCTATACAGGAGTACAGGCATAAACAGTGTAAGTGTAACCAGTCTTGTATCATGTGGGTTCAATCATTCAACACACTTCCCGCCCGTGTTAATTTGTGCTTGGAAATTACCTGAAAAATTAGGTAAAAAGCAGGTTAAGCAATAAGCCAAGAATACTAAGATAGAGGACTTATTAAATCTGGAAAGCCATTTGTCTTTCTTTTATTGTGATGTACATTGTTAAGGGGCTAAAGGTGGCGAAAAGGAATCATGGTTGCACTGGTTTATATCGAATAAGATTGGTGAGGCAATCCACTGTTTCTTCATTGAAAAATGAATCGGAGTGGGAAGCCAAAGGAGCTAAACGCATGCATGTCTTGTGGTATTGTAAAGGTAGAGGATACGCTGCAGGTTTATTTGGCTAAAATCGCAGTTTTTTTTTTTGCTGTATGATTTCCTACACAGGAGGGGATCATCCAGTGCTATCTACTGCTTGGGCAGAGCGGATGTGTCATATGGATCACAGGTCTTAGTGGTTCAGGTTGTTACTTGGACTGGATGGCAAGCATTTCTGCATCTATATGTATCTCCTCTTCTCTCCTTTTGTAGAACAGTATAGGATAGTATCATGTTTGATGCATGGCATGTGTATCTCCTCTTCTCTCCTGCATCTATTTGGTTATACAATATTATTCAACATCCTCTTCACCATCTTCTTGACATACCTCAACCGTAAGTCCTTCTAAGAGATTCTTGAATGCTAAAGTTGAGTTCAAAGACAACTTATTGTTTAAATCCTTGTAGCCTTGGGCAAGGAACATGCAGTCATGTCTAAAGCAGAGCTTCAGGAGAGGCAAGATAAGAAAAAGAGAGGAGATGATCTTGAACTTGGGCCTACCTTCCATTCTGGTGAGTTACAAGGAATACATGGTACCTTTCTCCAACAATTGCTTTCACATATTTGAGAATTCATTTTGATAGAATGTCAGTTGATCCAATAAATTATATGGTGAACTGTTTGTTGTACTTGTTTGGCTCTTGTGGCATAGCTAGAATGTTTCATGGTTTGTATTTGATTTCTACTTATTTCTTTTGCAGGAGTCAATGAGAAGGAAAGAGGCATGGCTCTTACTTTTCAGCCGCTTATTATGTGCTTCAGTAATATCAATTATTATGTGGTTGTACCAGTGGTATAGACATTCTTTCTGCTTCCTTCACTATTAATTTGGAGGTTCTTTTTACACACTTTCTTACATCATGGTGTTTAACAGGACTCAAGAAGCAAGGCATTCTAGAAGATCGATTGTAGCTGTTGGTTAATGTTACTGGAGCTTTTAGACCAGGAATTCTCACTGCACTTGTTGGAGTCAGTGGTGCTGGTAAAACAACCCTCGTGGATGTTTTAGTTGGTAGAAAGACGGGTGGGAAGAGGGAGCATTACTATTTCTGGTATCCTAAAAATCAAGCAACTTTTGCCAGAATCTCTGGTTATTGTGAGCAGACGGATGTCCATTCTCCCTGTAACACTGTTCATGAATCACTTATTTACTCAGCAATGGGTGTCTAGCTCACTCCAATAAGGGGTGCTCTTTTTGTAGGATTTTGATACTGTTACGATGTATGTATAGGCTTTTGTGGAGGAAGTGATGGAACTTGTCGAGCTCACTCCAATAAGGGGTGCCCTTGTATGGACACATTAAATAAATAAAGTTTGATATACATTGGTTAATTTGGTGCCATGTTCCAAGCTAAAATGTCAAAGATATGGCAATTGTGGATGTATGTTTTAAAATAAGTTTTGGCATGTTATCAAATGAAATATAATTTACTCTTTATTTGAAGTTTAGGGGCATTTGTTATCACTAAAAAATGAGCAAAAAATGCCCCAAGACCTATATATAGAGGCATTTCAATCAAATAAATGCCTTTATTGAGAAAAAATTGTATGTGAAAAATGCCTCTATTTGTATTTGTTATATTGGGAAGAAGTGCCCCTAATGTTTCATATTTGGGGCATTTATAGACCAACAAATGCTTCTATAGTCAAAATTATAGGGGCATCTTACTAATGAAGTGCCTCTATTAATAATAATTAGTGGCACTTAAAAATGTCCCTATAAGAACTTCTGGGGACATTTACAAGGAAGTGCCCCAAAAGTCTTTTGGTACACGGCTTCTTGAAGCACTTTGAGAAGTGCCCCTAAATATATTAGAAATGCCCCAAAAACTTATAGAGGCATTTGCTACTATATATAGGGCATTTATTAAATGCCTCTAAAGGCCAATTTTCTTGTAGTGGGTGTTGAGGGTTTCATGCTTGCATGTGAGGTTATGGAGTGTAGATGCATATCCTTGACATGCATGGGTGTGTGTGAGGGGGTTTAACATTATTACATGTTTATATCGTCCTACATGGCTCCCTCCCTAGGTTTTTTCGGATTTATGGTGTATTGCATGTTGAAGGGGCTCTCGGGTGTTTATGTCTGTGGTTGCGACAAGTTTGATGTCGCGAACCAGATCGCGACAACCCGACTCGTTGCCTTCTGGTCAGGTAGCGACGTTGACCCTGTCGCTTTCTGGTAGCAACAGGGTGATCATCGCCTTCTGAGCGATATCCTCTGTAGGCTATGGGAGGTCTTCGGAGGTCACTCAGACCTCTGTCTGTGGTCGCGACAATATAGTTTGTGACAGTTCCCCTATCACCTTCAGACCCACGTCACGATAGATAAGGTGTCGCTTCAAGTGGCGACAGCCCTTGCGTCGCCTTCTCAGATAGAGAGTGGCTTGGCGACTTGTTCGGAGTTTTCCTTCCCTTGTGACTCTGTTTCTGGGCACTTGTGTGATGTTCCTAGCACCATCCTACTCTAGTCTTTCGCCAGTGCTAGCACTTGTGGGCTTGTTCGTTGAGAGGTTGTTACTGTTACCCGGACCTCCGATCTCTGCACGTCTGTTGAGGGAGTTCTCTGGCGGGGGGCGAGTGGGCGAGTTCGAGTCACAGACTCTAGTAACGGTGGGGACAACAGCGTAGAGTCATTTACAGAGCTCTCTTAGCTGAGTCTGGGATGCCGAGGTGGTTTGGTGTTCTTTGTTGACCACTTATGGTTGTCCTTATATTTTGGTGATAACAAAACTTAAGATGATTTCATATATATCTTTGTTGATTAAATACTATTGATATTTTGTTTCATTTGTGTCGCATCAATCTCATAGAAAAATGTGAGTCTACATTGATGCAAATGGCGCACTAATGATAAAATCGATGTTTAATCTATAACATCAATTCAGTTAA
>JACBKR010002713.1:0-33405 GCA_014218235.1 Colocasia esculenta | reverse complement strand
AAAAGTGAGTGTGTGTGAAAGCCAAGGTTAATCATATGGTTGTATGTAACGAGAAAATAGTATAAGTTTAAATGGCAATAGTGTTAATTGATATTTTGTTTATTGATGTGTATAAATGTGTAACACCCCGGCCCCCTTGGACCCTTGGCCCCGTCCTCTGGTCGCGGCAGGGCGACTGTCGCGACGTGGTTCTGATCGTGAGCAATGTCTGGTTCTGCTTCATAATGCGACAGGGGTATGTCGCCTTCTTGAATGCGACATACCCTATGTCGCCTTCTGGTTTGATGGATTGCGACAGGGGGTGTGTCGCCTTCTTGAAGGCGACATACCCTATGTCGCCTTCCCATCGCGTCGCCCCAGACGCAGTCTGACAGACGTGACAGGCGTCCTTTGTGTCAGTACGGCTCTGGCGGTGTCGGGTGAACGCGACAAGATGGTTGTCGCCTTCACTTTTTCGAATTCCGAGATTGACCGTTGTCAGTGGGATTGCGACAGGGGTATGTCACCTTCTGGTTCCCAATGCGACACAAGGTGTGTCGCCTTCTCAATCCGGGCTTAAAGCCCGGGCGCCCGAGCTCTTTCCCCTCTCTCGCGTTTTCCTCTCCCCCTTTTCTCCCTCTCGCCCTCTCGGAGCTCCGGTGGTTTTGGGGGTGCCTCCCCGTGTTGAGGCGCCGTGCTGAGGAGGGTGTCGCTCCGTTCGTGCAGGGGTTGCGTTAGTGCCGTGCTGCGTGAGGAGAGGCGTTTCTACCTACGAGAAGGCCCCACAGGTTCGTTCTTCGCGTGGAGGTAGGGACTCTTGATCCTCTCGCCCTAAGCATGACCCCCTCCTCGTCTAGACCGTGTTTTCCTTGTGGTTTTGGGGTTTGGGGAGTGTGAGTCTCCATGCTCGTGTGAGTAAGGTTTTCCTCCGAGCGTAGAATCCATGTTCTTGGGGTATTTGAGGGTGGTTTGAATGCTTTACTAGCTTCCTAGCATTATAAGCATGCTCCCCTCCCTCGTCGTGTAGCGTTTCTCCCGTTTCGGGGAGGTTCCCGGAGGAAGAATCTCCGGACCCGACTGGCCTGAATGCGACATACCCTGTGTCGCCTTCTGACTGGTAATGCGACGGGGCCTATGTCGCCTTCTTGAAGGTGACAGGCCTATGTCGCATTCAGAATGCGACAGGGGATATGTCGCATTCTGAATGCGACATACCCTATGTCGCCTTCTCAGTCCAGAGGCAGGTGTGCTTCCGCCGCTTCCATTTTCGCTTTACTGTACCCGTGGCACCTGTGCTAGTTCCCTAGTACGGTCTCACACTAGTCGTTCGCCCGGTGCGCGGCACTTGAGGGCTTGTCCCGTGCGAGAGGTTGTTACCGTACCTGGGACCCCCGTCCTCGGGAGCCTGTTGAGGGAGTACTCCGGGCTACGAGTGTGCTCGAGTTGGCAGCCACCAGGCGGACTCTGGAGCTGAGGAAACGGTGGTTAGGACAGTGGCGTGTGAGTCGCTTGCAGAGCTCTCGTGGTTGGTCTGGGACGCCGAGGACAGTTTGGAGTTCTACCCGGTCAGGCCAGCCAGTCCTTCTTCTCACTGCCTCGCTCCTTACGGCCCCGGAACCGTTTGGAGAGGTCAGGCGTGGGACCGTAGTCCGGCCAGACTACGGCGGTTACTGTTGTGTTGCTTGTGTCCTACCTCGCTCTGGCGAGATGCGAGGGCCATGACCTAGTCGAGGATAAGACGTCGGTAGACGCGCCTGACCGTTTGACTAGTGGTGGTGCTTTCCGTAGCTAGTGTTCTCTGTCCAGGCAGAGTCCCCTCCGTCTGTGTTTACTAGCCGTGTGGTGGTCACGACGAGCAGTCGTACGGAGTTTCCGACCGAGAGTACTTTCCGTACCAAGTTAGCTTTAGCTTCGCTTTCGCACTTCCTTTTTGTAGGTAGAAATATATAAACTGCTGTCTTTCCCTTATTAACAGTTATATATGTTCCTCTGCCTGTTTAGAGCCAGTAGGAGATTGGTAGTCCCTACTGAGCTTCTATTGTGAAGCTCATCCCTCTGTTTTCCAGGTGAGTCTTCTCAGCAGCGGCAGGGCGCGCGTCGGGCGGAGGAGACGGGGCGGTAGTCGAGGTCCCCATAGCTAGCAGTGGTTCCCCCTCTCAGTGTATGTCACCCTCGGGTATCCCCTAAGGGACTTGTCTCTCCCCTTTCCTTACTTGTACTAGTGTGCGTGCGTTGGGAGTGTACTTAGAGCGGTACACAGCGGTCTCGCTCTACTTTCCTGTTTCCGCTTGTACGCTTCTAGCTCAGCAGTTGACGTTTACTTCTGTTACATATCCTGTCAGACGCGTGTTATAGCCCTTCCGGGTCCCCCGGATCCGTGGGCGGCGATCGCGAAAATCGGGTCCTCGGCATGGGCCGAGGGTCGGGTTCTCGGGTCGTTACAAAATGTGTGTTATTATCCTCATGAATTAGATTATTCCTCTGTGTGTATGTGTTGATGTATTAATTGCCAAATGCTAAAAGTGATGTTACTATTAGTACCCAATGTAAGTATATGCTTTCATATTCATGGAATTTGAATTATTGGATGTGCATGTGTTTAGTACTATGTTGTGTAGTTAAAAGTGATCCCTATGCGAAGGTAATATGAATGTGATAAAATTTGTATAAAATCAGCAAGTTAAATGTAAAGTAAATGTTATGATTGCATGCGAAGTGAGCTAGAAATCATGCTAGGAGTGCTACCTATCTTGTATATGTTTCAATGGTTTAGTTGTGCAAACTTTACAATAACTTGGGTAAAGTATAAAAACGTGTGAGTATATATTTCACTCGTGTTAATGACACCATGATGTTAGTGATCTTGTTAGATTTTAGTTTTACATGTTTTAGGGTAATTGTTTAATGAATTCCCTGTGCAATTGTTTAGGTTAGAGCGTGATCATGTATGATGTTAACTGCTGAAATTTTATTGTGTTAATTGATAAAAAGCATGTATGTATTGAATCTTAAGTTACTTGTTGAGTCTATTGTGTAGACTCTCTTGCTAAATATTTCAGGAAATTAGCAGCAGAGGAGCTAGCAAGATTTGAGGTGGAGTTGGACTAAGTGATTGAAGAATTGTAATTTATCTTTCATAGTATGTAATGCTACAATTGAAATTTGAATTTTGATCAATGTACTTGGAGTCGGCTATGTATTTGGAAAATATTGCGCTTATGTTATCTCTTGTTGAACTATACAGACTGTGGTATGTGGATTTAAAAGTTGATGGAATAAGATTCATTTAAATTCCGTTGCATTATTCAATTCTATTTGTGTATATCTCAGCTCACTTGTTACTTGTTGGGGTATTCTCCCCTGTAGCGGCTTGCTCTCATCCGATGAGGGTTGGTATAACCATACCGTGTGGAAGTGGGTCGTTGCAGTAGTACCATGTTTAAATGATTACATGCTTTTATAGCTTTATTATTAATTGTGTTTCTCAGCTTAGGGGAGCTACCCTACTGAGCCAATGACTTGTGAGGCTCACCCCTTTTTCTTCCAGGTAAGAGCGAGCAGTAGGCTTCACGTCCCTCTAGTAGCTCGGACCAGCTTCATAGCAGAGTCAGGGCGTTACCACCAGCAGAGTAAAGTTCTTTCTTGTGGAGCCTTGGGGGTTTGTCCCGAGCTATGTTTATGTTATGTTGATTATATAAGGAACTTGGAATGTACTTTTCTTATGGACATGTATAAGCTATGCAACTTTTGTATGCTTAATGTGGTTCTTTTGTATTTCCACAGATATATGTGTTTGACATCCCTTGCGAGGCTTCGGCCCGATCGTGGGAGACGAAGTCGTGTCAAGCTCGTTATGGTGCGGGTTTGAACGGCGTGGTCCGTTACATTATCAGTATCAAATCAGATCATGGTGGAGAATTCAGAATGAAGAGTTATTCAATTCTATGAGGAAAATGGAATAGAACACAACTTTTCTACACCAAGAACTTCTCAACAAAATGACATAGTTGAAAGAAAAAAATAGAACACTAATAGATATGGCTAGAACTATGCTTTCAAAATATAATTTACCAAAATATTTCTGGAAAGAAGCAGTAAGTACAACATGCTACATCATAAACAAGCCATGATCAGACTAGTACTAAAGAAGACCCATATGAGCTATACAAGGACAAAAGACCATGTCAGTTATCTTTGGCCATTTAGTTGTAAGTGTTTCATTTTAAATAATGGAAAAGATAATTTAGGTAAATTAGATGCTAAAAGTGATGAAAGATTTTTATTAAGATGTATCAAAACCTAGAGGTTATAGGGTATTCAATAGAAGAACTTTAGTGATTGAGCAAACTGTGTATATTTTATTTGATGAAACTAAACCGTCTTTGAAAAGAAAGGAGTAAGATATTTGTGATGAATTGAGCAAGGAACTAGAAAAGATCTCACTAGAGGACAAATAGAAAGATCCTCCTATGGAAAGTTTGCAGAAAGAAGATGAACCTCATGAAGACCTACCAAAGGAATGAGATATCACAAAGACCATCCAAAGGAAAATATCATAGGTGATCCTCAAGACAAGGTAAGAACCAGATGTATGCCCATTCCCTGTGATTACCTAGCTTTTGTATCTCAATTGAGCATAGGACAGTCAATGATGCACTGAAAGATGAATCTTATGCAGGAGGACTTAATGAGTTCCAACACAATTAGGTTTAAACTCATGTGCCTAGACCTTCTAACCATCTAGTTATTGGAACCAAATGGGTGTTCGGAAACAAAATAGATGAACCAGGAGTTATCACTAAAAACAAGGTCCGACTTGTAGCACAAGAATATTTCAAGAGGAAGGCATTGATTTTGATGAAACATATGCCCCAGTTGCTAGACTAGAGGTCCCGGGCGAGGAAAAGCAATAGAGCCTCAGTGCTATGATAAGCAGGGATGTGACCGCTAATGTAGTAACGGTGGGAGAAGGTAGTAGGCGGCCACCCATTCACCAAGAAGGGTCTTCAGTTAGACAAAATGTCGATGTTTGACAGCCGACCCAGCCATGTTGGCATTACTTCAGAAGTATCAACAAGAGATTGAACTGTTGAAAAAGCAAATAGAGAAGAAGAATGGGCAGCCGTAGGTGGCAGAAGAGGCTACAATCCCCGTGGAGGCAACCGATAATGAAGATGACCAGCTTAGGTAGGCACTGCATCTGACCATGAGTCTGACTGGAAGTGCACATGCTCAGCAGGGCTATGCTACCCCAATCCAGTCAATGCCAAGTCAAGGGGTCAACAAGCAACTGCTCTTGCACCTCAAGCTGTGGTACTAAGCACAGTGCAAATGCAACCGGCCCACTTCTATCCAAGCCAAGCAGATCCAGCAGTGGTAAGCAAGCTCATAGTCGAGCAAATGATTGAAATGAAGCTAGCCGAAGAGGAGATGGTGACCAGGCTGCATTTGATGCCTATCGGGTGCCTTACCCAATTCATCATGATGCAAAGAGGCTACACCAAGTATGACCAAGACACCCAAGTTTGAGAAATTGAACAGCCAAGAATCTCCAAAAGAGAACATTGTAAACTTTGGGCATGAAGTGCTTTTAAACAGCATGATGAAAATTGGGGCAAAGAAAAGGCTTTTAATGCTTGAATCATAGTCTGTCTAGGGTCGAATTAATTTGTTTTTGCTTGAGAGATTGCCTACCTTTGAGTGCTTTAAATCCTAGAGCACGATATGTGAAGAATGCGAAGAAGCTCTTTGTTCCTAGCCCCCTCCTCCTTGATCTCCTCATCCAAAAACTCCTCCTCCTCGTCCCCCAAGTTCCAGAGGGTCAATAGGGTCAGCTAGGGATGAAGGAGAGATGTATTTGTATGTTTAAGGTTACCAAAACACATAAAACTCTTTCCTCTCTTCCAACTCCAAATTTCCCATAATTATCTAGCATTCCTAGCAATTATCCATCGATTTGGCATGGGGTGGGCTCTAGATCCGTGGCCAAGAGGTTAGGATAGAGTGAGGACTCCTTTTTAGGATAATTATGAGTCAAAATAGTGATTATCTTAACCTTTTTTAATTATTAATATTTAAGGTACAAATTTAGATTTAATTATCTCTAATCCAACATTGGGCTTCAGCCTTGTGGCCCAATAACTCTTGTATGGACCTTTTAGGATAGCCCATCACTTGTTTCTACTTAATGGGTTTCAATTTATTCATAATTTCTTTTATTAGAATTTATTTTTATCAATTTAAAATTGAGAGTTGCTACAATACCATACCGGTGCAATCAATGGGGGAGGCGATTGTGGGGTGATTCCACATATATGCACGCCTGTCTATGTATTCAGGGTAGCCCCCCATTTACCGTACTTGGATGCATCTATTGGAAATCGACTTGGGGCATCACATACACAGTGGAAGTAAAACAAAAATGATATCCATCCAAGTACTTGATCGGGCTATGATGTACGGTGCATGTAATCATACATACAAACAAGGTGTGAGATCATCTCACCTAAGGGAGATCGTATATCCCCTAAAGTGCAAAACAAGTCCTTGGTTTGAAGGAGCTCTCACTAGACTCCCTCTAGCGATATCCACACAGTGGATGACTAGCGATGACAACACCTCCTTCTCTGACAAAGCCTCTCCTTCACGTCATCCAACTCCACACAGCAGGTGTAGCAACAACAAGAGAGATAGCCCTCTTGGATCCCCTCTTGCCAAAGGAGGCTACGAGAGGGAGAGATGGGAAGGAGGAGGAAGGTGGCTTCTCCTAAAGGTCTAACCTATAATCTTTAGGAGAACCCCTTCTATTTATAGAGATCCTTACATAACCATTATCAAGGACACCTCATCATGTCATGAGTACAAGGACACCTCATCAGGGACACCTCATCATTACATGATTACAGGGACACCTCATTAGGGACACCTCATCATAATATGATTACAGGGACACATCATTAGTAACACCTCATCATGTCATGATTACAAGGACACCTCATTAGGAACACCTCCGTCATGATAAGATTACAAGGACACCTCATCAAGGACACCTTGTCATGTCATGATTACAAGGACACCTCATCAGGGTCACCTCATCGTGTCATGATTACAACGTGATGATGTGTCCTCCTTCTAGAAGGGGCGAGGTGGCATGATCTTGGTATGCTCCCCTTAATGGATCCTTTCATTATAGACCCAATAACCCATGGATCTCTACCCATTAGGTCTAGGCTTATTGGGTCTCACCCAATAGATCTATAATGAGTTAAAGAAGGTTTATTGGATAACTTTTATCTAATCTTCTATTCATCACATATCCACCTATGTGTGTGACCCTCTAGGCCTAATACCGAGCTGGCAGTGAGTTGCACCCATCAGAACTCTTTCTGACTCAGAATTCCTTCCGACTTAGTGAATTACTCCATAGTAATTCACTCTACTCATCGATTATGGACGTACTAGATCACTACGCCATAATCCCTAGACGGCACGAGTGATCAAATCTATTGGATCTTTCTGCCCACAGTTACCGTGTACCTATAGTCCCTCATACATCTAATATCTCAGAGACCGTATATTAGACATGGCGTTGTTAGGCCTATACGGTATCCGTTAAAGTCAAACTCTTATCGGATTTTCCCGGAGAACTCCTTCTCTTTAAATCCGATTGACCTTAGCTAGGGATTTGTCTGAGTAAGACAATATGGGATATTCCTCTCATGATACCGAGAGTGGATGATCCTCTATTGATACATATTGCCTTCATAAGGTTGGCTACCATTCCCATAACTGGATATACTAGACCTGGAACATCCAGACCTATAAATCCAGTATCAAGAATGGAGTACAAACATGACATCTTTGGTGTCTCAAGTCTAAGGACCAGTTACACAACTGCTACTATGTAATTGTTATCTGACAATCAAGTATCATTAAGCATACAACTTTTGAGAGTGGATCATTCAGTGAACTCATTCTCCCATCAGCACCTGCACCATATCCCTAATGTCTCCACACAAACAACTATGAAACCAGCTGCCTCCATCACATGGATGGGTATATGGCACATCGGTCTATCCGATCATCTCAATTTCCTTCCTTCTTGAGTAGCCTATGACTTGGAATATTTAGGATCTGTGTTTCAAGAGGATCAGCCTCATTATCATGATCTCATCATGATTCAATTCTCATTGCATAGACCCATGGACATCACAGTATACATACGCATGGAATATATGATAATTACAGAAATTTTCGTGTTAAATTTCATACATTTAGTTAATTTTAGACATCATAAATAATGTGCATTTTATTTTTAATTTTCATTATATTCATGTATAAATTTTTTAGCATTTGGGTAGAACACATAGTTAGATTTTCATTTAATAAAGTCAATGCTTTTTGAATAGTTTGACTAATAAAAATGTTTTCTCTTTTGCAGGTACATTGTACATAAATAATTCTTGGTCTTATATTTTCAGAAATAATTCTTGTACACATTGGGAAATAAAAGATTTTATGTAAATAGATATTGTATATAAATAATTTTGTCATAATAAATATTTTTGTAAATATCCTTAGTAATAAATAAATATGACTTTGTAAATAAATAAGATTTTAATAATAATAATAAATAAATCTTTTACCCTACCCAATCCCACACACTCCATTTAAAACTCTTGTTTCTTTTTCTTATCCACCAGATCGATGGAAGCAGCTGGAAGCAAGGCGGCTAGAGGCTGGTGCGAAGCAGAGCTCAGGCGGGAAGCAAGGCTGAGGGCTGAGGCGCCCAGGCTGATGTAGCTGGTTATTGCGTCTGGCGTGTGGAGCTCAAGCAGAAGCCAGGAAAAGCTGGAGGCGGCTGGGGAGTGCTGCCGGGTGTGGCCGGGTCTCATGTTGGGGCGGCCAGGGCGGATGAAGTAGCTGCGCCCAGAGCTGAAGCGGCCAGGGCGGATGAAGTAGCTGCGCCCAGAGCTGAGGCGGCCAGGGCTGGTGAGGACCTGGAGGCTGTGCGCGGCGGATCCGCTGAGGTGGATGGGCTAGCCATGCAGAGCAGCTGAGGTGGCGGCCGGTGCGATAGTGGAGGTGTGCTGCTGGGGTGTGCAGAGGCTCGTGCAGCAGAGCTCGTGTGGGGCTGCCCAGGCATCTGGAAGAATCCTGGAGCCTATAAAGGACCCCAAGGTCCTCAACAGCGGGAGTTTAGATTTTTGGGGTTTTTAGTTTAGCATTTTGGGTTCCATTTTTTCATCTTTTCTGTTTGAGCATTTGACGAGGTTCAGATCTTGGAGGGGTTTTGCTCTTCTGTAGGGGATAGAAATTTTCCATTTTCTTTGTTAAGCATTTTTGGGGGGTTTTGTTCAGAAATTGTGATAGAATGATCCAGGGGCAATTGCTTTCTTCTTTTCTTCTGTGTTAATTTCATTTCTTTTGACCGCATTTGTTCTTCTTTTCTTCTGTGCTAATTTCATTTCTTCTGTGCTGAGAGATCGATCTGAGGGAGTTGTTCCAGTTCTTCTGCGTTGGTTAATCCCCTGAGCTATAGAAGTCTACAGAGCTCAGATTCACAGATGAGTCATGAGTTCAGGTCCTGTTGTAGCAGGGGAATAGATTTGAATCATGAGAGATTTCAGAGCTTTTTAGTTTAAACTTTTGTTTTTATGCCTGTTCGGTAGTGGTAGAATTAAGAATTAGATTTAGAAAATAGTAAACTCATGTTTTTGAATTTTCTGTTTGATCTTTGAGTTCTGAAGATAGTGACTGGTGTTTGTGGAGAGTTGATATTGTTGATTGTTGATCCCCTGAGCTATAGGGGTACATTGGTTGGATAATGTTCTTTTGAGAATTCTTGTTCTGTCATCTTTTCATCTTTTGAAGTTTCAAATCGTTTCAGAATTAGAAGTGTATCCGTGTGTTTCTAGTTAAGCTTTCTGTTTACCTGTTTGATCCCTCAATGAGAGGGTACAGTGATACCAAGTTTCTTTAATTGCAATTCTGCTTGTTATTTTATTAAGTTTGACATGTCGAGTGTGAGGATTTGATTGGTGCAATTTACAGAATTAATTTTCATGCAATGTTATTTGGTGAATAAGTGTTTGTTAGAATTGTTTCAAAAAGTAGTTTCTTAAGTCAAATTTTATTCAGCCTCTCTGTGGATATGACATGTTCTCACCACTCTATTAGTTCATTTTTACTATTTAAAACTGTGACAAAGTTTAGAGAAGTTGAGTATATTGATTCGTGTACGGAACTCTAGACAACGGAAGTGTACAATCAACAATACCGCGTTCAATATACAGTGAAAAAATACCATTATAATATTACCAAAAGAGATTGTACATAATTACAAGTGCCATTACTCACATAAATTGGCTTGCAGGGCACTTATAACCAGCATCTGGGACTGTCCTCTACTTTTCTCGCTTCTTTTGGGTATCGTCTGCCATCCTTTTTGCATTTGAATGGGAGTCAAGATATAAGACTGGTAAGTGCTTTGAGTGCATGGTTCTAACACCTCTTTAGGCAACTACTGGTATAAAGATATCATGTTGACTGTCTTCTATTGTGAAGGAGCTTCATGCGGGTGAGGCGGATTCACCAAATACTCCTCCATCTGAGCTCTCCCTTCTTGATCAAGACTTCAACTATATCCTTGAACACATAACAGTCTTCTATAGGATGACCTAGAACTTGATGGTATGGGCAGAATTTGGGGTCATCCTTCTTTTGTGATTCATCAGGTCTCTTTAGGTGGGCAAAGTGATTTTCATGTACTTATGGGCCCAATCAAAGAAGACCCGAGTCTTATCCCTTGGAAATGAATATGACTTCTTCATTCTATCTTGAAGTATGAAGCTTCTTCCTTGGCCTAGAGGCTTCTTGGTAGAAAGCTCTATCACTTCTTTGCCCTTGGCCCTTTACTGGTCAAAAGTTTTGAAATCTATAGCATGAACCTCCTTCTGAACTCGCTTCTTTTTAGGTGCCTTACCCTTCTGATTTGAAACAACAAAAGGGTATTTGCTGAAGAAGGTCTCAATTTCGACCACCACATTGTTGAGCTAATCAAATGATCGAACTTTTATATGAATCATTCTTTCGAGAACCTCCCTTTTCACATTTTGCTTGCATATTTTCACACATCTTCTTGGTACGACAGTCGTTTACATCTCATGCTGGGGTTTCTCCATCTCTTAATATAACCTAGGGCATATTCATTGTCCTTCTATCTGGTTGCATATAGTTCGGCCAGAATCACCTCTCTTTCCGCAACATGAAACCTCTCCATGAATGTTTTCTACATATCTAACCAATCAGCTAGAGATCCAGTCGAGAGACTTGAATACCATTCGAAGGTAAGACGGGTCGACGACGATTCGAAGAATTTGAGCAAGAAGGATTTGTCGGTAGCCAAGTCACCCATGACATTTATTGATGAACAAAAGTTAGCAGTCGAAGTCCAACTCTGACTCTTGGACAGTTGAAGTTAGGTATTGATTGGTGAACAAAGGTCAGTTGTAACATCGCGCATTTTTCGGATCTTTGCGG
Source organism: Colocasia esculenta (assembly GCA_014218235.1). NCBI lineage: Eukaryota > Viridiplantae > Streptophyta > Magnoliopsida > Alismatales > Araceae > Colocasia > Colocasia esculenta. Next base: position 21,885 of record JACBKR010002713.1, on the reverse strand, counting down.
ATCCCTGCTTAGTGGGTTTGGTGGCCAATGTGTGGCCCATTATTGCGTGTTTCAGATGTTTATGTGCGTTGTGAGGCTTGGTGGGCCGTCAGATTGGGCCCAAAGCGCTCACAGGTTTTTCTGCCTATGAACGCGACAGGGTTGTGCGTCACATTTTGAACGCGACAACCCTGGTAGTCGTGTTCCTGTTGTCGCTGCTAGGCGGTCTTCGTTTGCATGGCTGCCGCGTGTCGTGCGCTGGGCAGTCGGCCTTGTGAGGCAACGGTCACCCAGGTCACGATCAAGTCGCGACGGGGGTGCATGTCGTGATCTTAACCGCTGTGCTGTTTTTAAGAACATTGCGGTGTTCCTTCGGGCGGCTCGAGGTTTTGAAGGTGCGTGGGGCGTGTTCTCATTGCGAGGACATCGTGTGGAGCGGGGAAAACGCCAAGGGATCTCTGATTTTCACGTTCTTCGCGAAGGTAGGGTGTTCTATCTTGTTTCGTGTGTGGATTACATGTTAGTTTGTTTATTGCTTTGAAAACTGTAGATACCATGCTAGGGTATCCATTAAAGCATTTAAAATGTGAATTAAGTATGGTTGAATGCTCTGGAATGGTGGTCCGTGGAGTTACATCCGGATTAAGGTTTGCGCCTGCTAAGGCGACGACCTTGGGCGTCGCATTCTTAACACGACAGCCCGATGCGTCGCGTTCCGATTTGGAAAGCGACACATTAAAGGGTCATGACGATTGGCGACCAAGGGTTCTGTCGCGACAAGGGTGCGACATCCTTACCCATCGCATTGTGGTTTTCTGTGGCGGCATGTCGCGGCGTCGCGTTTTGAAGGCGACCTTGCCCCTTGTCGCAACCTCAGCCGAGAGGTCCCGTTATGCATGCTTTCTGTATTTTGAATATCCGGTTAGTGGTATTTGTTGTGCATGCAATGACAGGTGGAGCCAGTGCACTTGTTACGCTCATGGAGCATATTGCTCACAAGGTGGGCATGTCTTATGTGGTTAATGTGTTATGTACGTAATCGGCTTGGTGTTTACTGAGTATGCGTGGTGCGTTGGCACCTGTAGCGCTCTTGGAGTGTGCTGTCCATGTGTTGGACATGTTTTTATGTGAATGACGTTGGTGCACCTGGGGTGTATTATACACGTGGTGTTTACGTGGTTTGAATGCCGTGCATGTGGTTTGTGTGTGCATGGCACATCGTACGTATTGTGTTTATTATATCTTAATTATTGTGGTTAGTCCGTTGTATAGTGTCGGTGAGTTCACGTTTGAACCTAGCCTTGATCCTTTAGGATCTTTTATAAGTTATCCTCGATGGATAATTATAAGTATAAGTATGGTTATTATGTGATTATCGTGTACTGTGTTTAGTGTGGCAGTGAGGTCACAAGGTGACCGATGACAGGCTTTGGTGTTATTATTAATATGGTTTATGTGTGTGATTGTGTAGGTTAGCTTGTACGTCACAAGGTGACTAGAACAAGCTATTCCTAACTGTATACCGTGATTGGTAATAGAAGTGTTTGTGTATATATCGTGGTTTGAGCTTGCGAGTGTGGGGTCCGGTGCCTATTCCGGAATGCCTCTCTAGTCGGGTACCCCAGGTTCTTTGTGAGCCAGGCACATGTATTTATTGTGCTCAGGTTTGTCCCGATACTTGCGTGGTACCATCGAGGTCTGTGTCGTCTATCCTGAACACCCTCACTCATGGTTTGAGTTGTACGTCCGGCTGAGGGAAAGACGACAGTAGGGCAGCGGCTGGTGTTTGTGGGTGTGTAGTCGCTTGTAGCACGCTCGTGGTTGGGGGTACGGCACTGGTAGATGTACTGGGCCCCAGCTAGTCCTGTTCCAGTGCCTCACTTTAGGGAGCTCGGGCTTGAGTCCTAAAGGTGCCAGGCATGGGCCTACAGTGTGTGAGACTGCAGGTAGTGGTGGGTGTTTGTTAGTCTCCACAGTTAGTTGCTTGACTTGTGAGTTGTGGAGCCGTAGCTGGACTGAGGGTCTGTGGCTACGAGACTGAGAGGTTGATCTTGTGTTGTGTTGTCCGGGTTGGATACTGGCCTGATCAGCCAGTAGTCCATTTCCGTGTGGTGGCGTCGTTCCTTTCCGAATCGTGCTTTGCCACTGGCTGTGGCTCGTGAGTTTGTGACTCGTAGTCGAGGTTTGACTCGTTCGAGGTGTGCCCTGGTGTTGGCACAGTTGTGACTGCGGTTGTAGATTGTGGTGTGCCCGAGTGGTGGCACAGTTTTGGTTATGGATGGTGAGTGTTGACTCACCACAATGTGGTTTAGCTCGCTATGGTGTGCCTTGTTACAACACTGGTTTACTTGCGATTTCTGTGCTGGTACCTTGTGGTAATCGGTACCTATACCCCGTATGGGTAATGGTTTGTGGTGGTACATCGTATACCAATCTTTTCTGATGTTGACGTAGAACTGTGTTTCGTGGAGGTCGTGCGGTGTGACCTTCCACTCAATGTGCTTTACCCTTCCTCGAGAAAGCTTCCGTATATGGTTTTCGTGTGTGAAGGATGGCCGTTGTAGCCAACCCTGCCATTCGGTGTGTGGCTTCCGACATATTGTGGTTTGGGTATAAAGGACCAGCTTGGTTAGCAGTCCTGTTACCCACGTACTTGAGACTCGACTGTGAAGCTTATAGCTTAAATGATTGGTTGTGGACTGTTGTTTGCCTGTGAGGCTTGAGGCCTAGGCGTTACTGTTGTTGAACGGACTAGTGGTGTGGAGCTAGTCCTGTTGTTCCCTCTTACTTACTTTCCGAGGTTGTGAATAGTTGATGTGTTTATATTAATTGCAGCTTAAATTCAATTGTTGTGAGCATGAAATGGTTTGGCTATTGGTGCTGCCAGTGAAACCCTTTGGGGTTGAGGTGTCCGTGGTTATGTTGTTGTTTTAGGTAGCCCCAACTGAGCCTGTGACTTGTTGAGGCTCACTTCCCTACAGTTCTTTTAGGGCTTTCCGTGTGTTTGACTTGCAGCGGCGTTGTGGCAGACTTGTACCACCAGTAGTTGAGTTGTAGTTAGTTTCTGTGTGAGCTTGTGCTCCCTCAGGGTATGCCCCAGTTAGTTGTACTTTTTAATTGGACATGTAATAATGTAATGGGACAGTTGTAAATTGTTATTGTAGATATGAGCACATGTACTTTCTTGTGTCTTATACTATGTAATTGTCTTTTATATTCTTACTGGACACTTGTGTGAGATATCCCTTGCGAGACTTCGGTCCGTTCGTGAGAGGCGGATCTGGATATGGAGCCTTAATGGGCATAAATATCCAGGGCCGTCACATCAGTAGTCGAAGTCCAACCCGACTCCTGACAGTCGAAGTGAGAAATTGATTGGTAAACAAAGGTCAGCAGTCAAAATCTTCTCTGTGACTTCCATATAGTCGAAGTTAGATATCGATTAATGAACAAATGCGATCAGTCGAAGTCCCATATCGATTGATGTAGTACTATTCCAATTGACTATTTTTTAAACATTGATTGATGAAGTTTTAAATATCAATTGTTGAAGTTCTACATAGCGATCGTTGAAGTATTATTTCGATTGGCTTTGTAATCCTTTATATAATATTTCTGAACATTGATTAGTGAACATTACAATATGTTCTAAAGATATGTCCATACATTTTTATTTAATATTTTAAAGTACATATCTAAAGCTCTGTGTAATCACAGGGTTGTGCTCCCCTCGAAACACACAACATGATCGAATATTCAGTGCATGATATGGAAATGTGATCGCCACCTAATAAGTTGCCCTAAAATATGAACGAAGAATAAGGCTAACATGCTTGGAAAAGGACTGAGAAGCGGGCACTTACTGAAGTCATGACGGGGCTCCCCGTCGCGATACGAATGCTGTCGTGACGCCCTGATAGGGCACGTTATGGTTATCGTGACGCAGGTGGCCGACGCGTTCTCTTCAGTGCGAGAGAAGGATGGGGGGGGGACCTTCTTCCTGCCCTCCAGCCAGATAGAGAGCAAGAGCTCCTCGTCTATCCTTGCCTAAGTACGTACCAAAACAACGAAAACAGTAAAAGAAACCTTGTTAGACCATATTTAAGTGAAGTAACTATCCAAAATGAAAAGAGAGATAAATCATGGAGGGAACGAACCTGGGGGTGGTTTTTAAATCCTTGGGTTATAAAAACATGGAAAGAAATATGTGCTCCTATCTAAAAGAGAAAATATAAACATGCATGAAGAAAATGAGAAGAGGAAGGAAGAAAGATCCCCAAAGGGGCGACTCCCTGGCCGTAGTATGGTGATCTTGGTCGTGCAACAGCCTTAGAAGAGCAGAGAAGCCGCCTCCTCAGTCACCAAGCACCATATTTGAAGGAAAAGACATGGCTTGATAAAGAGAATAATGAGGAAAGTGTGAAAATGGGAGAGTCACGAACTAAGGGGAAATCCTGGAAGGATTTTGGCAGCACTTCGTGGCAAAAATCGGCCTTCTCCTCCTGCTGAAAGGGAAGTGTCACTTATATAGAGAGGAGAGAGAAAATCCCATCCATAAGTGATAATGACCCATAAAAGTAATAAAAATCATGTAATCTACATGGGAAGAGTCCTAGGAGGGTTCCAAGGAGAGATGGAACCTTAATCCGCAGCTGGGAGGTTGTGGGGGTTGTTTGGATGATGATAAGGCCAAAGGAGGATAAAGTGGTGGTGGTTGTGGAGGCTACGCATGCAGATCATGTCGCGATGGGTCGTAGGGACGCGACAAGGCTTGTCGCGACGGCCAGGGTGGTCGCAACCATGAGGCAGGCACGTGAATGGATATGCATGGGCTGTCGTGACGGCCGAGGAGGGCGCGACATTAGCTAACGCGACTCCACGACCCGCGTGTTAATGAAGATCAATTATTCTTGAATTTTGATCAATTATTTAGGAGAATAATTGATTATTTATGCATAAGGACTCTTGAAATGATCATGGACCGGACAAGCTGAGGATTGGGCTTTTAATGGGCTCAAAAACATGGCTAACAGATGGGATCAAGGTGAGTAACCAACTTGGGGCACATTAAGAGAACAAGAAATGTGGTTCGACTTATGGGCCAGAATCGGGTGTCTACAGATTGCCCCTCCTTGGATTCCACTTTGCAAGGGAGCGGAGCGGAAGTGTAGCGGAGGTGTCATGAAATGACGATGAAGCGGAGATGACTTGGAGTGGACTGAAAAGATGGGAGCCAAGGTAAAGAGACACCCGATCTAACCAACAAGTAATTAGAATCACCTTGAAGCCTCGAGTTAGCTGCTCGAGCAGAATGCAAGGAAAACTCAAGTCTGGATGAAGGAAAGAAAAGGAACGATCAACCCCTCGATTGAGAGATACCCTAGACGATTGGCCGCATGTTTCATTTTGGAGGGACATGTGCGTGCCAGGCAGGTAACTCTAACTCAAAACTTGGGAGTAGTTCGCAACCAAAATGGATCAAAAGGAGTAAGGATGATAATTGGATAGAGAATCTAGACAGGGAAATTCTTGACAAACTGGAAAGAGCAACTCGCTCGGAGACAAACTTTTGATTCAGAGTGAATGAAATTTCTTGTTCTGAACATGGAGAACAGTTGGGCACTCAACAAGAGCTCACCATTAGCCAAGGACGAGTCATGATAGCTCAAAATCCTACATGATGCATGTTGGGCTAAAAGGAAAAGAAAACATCAAATCAAATGCACAAAAAGAAGAAAAGTAAAAATACATCAAGGATAATATTGCTAAACCAGACAAGAATGGGTCGAGAGTCTTCCTACAACCGCTATGCAAGACAGAGTCCATCATCCCCAAACTCATCCAACTTACGGCCTATTTAGCGATTAACAACGTGCACCTAGATCATCACTGTTTTTGTTGAAGGAGAACTCAGATCCCGGAACACGTTGAGACCAGCCAGTCTTTGAAGCGATATAATAAGTAGGTACCATATAGTAATGCAAGGGAGTAGGGATAAGAAGATCATACCTGTACTTACCTGTGATGCTCCATTTTTTGTGATTTTCTGGTTTTTTTTATTTTTTGTGATTTTCTGATAAATTGATAAACAATAATTGACTAAAAGCAAAGAAAATGTGTACAAATGCAACAATATCACAAGCAAACTATGCACAGACACAAGGAAACACAAAATGCATAAACACGACGTGTCTGGGGGTCGCGACACTGTCGCGATGCCATAGGGGTCACGACCTTAACGCGGCGGATTGGGGCCTCGCGACACTATTCTGTACGCTAAACCTCAAATCCAACCCTTATCCATATCTTAAGACCTATTCCACTACCTATAGGACTCCTAACCCAAACCTAATGCTACTCTAACACCTATGGATGAATTAGGATAGGATTTGCCCTCCCTAGAGCTCTATAAATAGGGTGTAGGGCTATAAACTCGCAGCTCATCTTCTCTCTCTTCTCTCTCTTGGTTTCTCTCTCTCTCCAAACCATGAAGAGGTCTTTCTCTCCTTCCAAGCCAACCCCATGCTCTATGGCGGTCCAAAAGCAGCAAGGACGGCCCATGAAGAGCTCCAACGCCTCTCCTTCGTGCCCGGTCATCTAAGCTCAAGACAAGATTTCGAGTAAGTTTCTCCTCTTCTCCTTCTAGATTTTCTCTCTCCCTTCTTTTTTCTTCTTCTTCTTCTTATACCAACCTCCTCTCTCTCTTCAATCCTCCGCCGAGTGGAAGATGCTATTCTAAGATTCCATAGTTGGAGCCCATGATAAAGACGCTCCCTATATCATCTATCAACTTGCTGCGTGAGTGGAAGCTGACAACTGTCCTAGTGTTGGCGAAGAACTACCACAAGATAGTGCACATATGGGACAACATCACCACGCTCGTAGATTGTGGCATCCCCAAACCCACATGTTCATCTTCCCTTCTTTTAAAGCTACCATCCTACTGGAGGAGTTAGAGCTCATGCTGGGGCTCCCCAAGGACAAGAAAGGGGCGAAGCATCTCATCTCTCACATCGTGGCCCCCATCGACTCCTGGGCCATCCTTGGCGAGGTCACCACCAGGACCTGGGATTTAAGTACTATGACTAGCCTGGGCTACATTCATCTGATCCCCCACTCCCAATGGATTGCTTCCTGTTGAGCAACTACCCTAAGAAATTTAAAGAACTTTATAAATTTCTATGAATATTTTTTTTGGTATGACAAATCTTTAAATATGTGTTTTATACCAAATGTATCACAAAATTCTATACAGAAAATAATTTTGTGAACACTCAAAAGTTTCTAAGGCCACAGAATCTGAATCTATAGCCTACTGAATCCGATTGATGTCTTTGACTACAAAATCAGACTCCTTCAGAAACTCAGTCACAAGTCTTGAAAATTTGTTTAAGTCCACAATTTTCATAACATTCGACTCACACAGTCGAATGTCCTTTACATTGTATTCGACTCACACTTCAACTCATAGCCGAATGTTGCCTTACACTACATTCGATTGATGTCTTCACTACTATAGTCGAATTACCTTATTCTTCTTAAATTCGAATCATGCCTATTTCTTGAGTCGAATCACCTGTTCTATTGCATTCGACTTCACTGTCAGTTCTATCTGTCTTGGAATATATCTGTCTTTAAGTTTATAAAAATCATTTCTGATTCTTAAACTTCTTAGACATAATTTATTGGCAAATTGCCTACTGCCTAACATATCTTACTAAAATCTTAGAAGATTATTATTTTAATATATTTCTCTGACAGAACATAGTATATTCAAATTATTCATCTCTGCAAAACATTTCTCTGAAATATCTTTTTGAGTCTTACAGTCTTGATGTCCTTTACTTCAGTTTTATCCTTCTTAAGACTCAAAGCATTTATGAAAAATCTCAGACGCATAGCAACTGACCATCTCACCTACCACTGACAGACCCATACTTTAACTTTTTGTCTATCTGCTCTATTTTCTGAAAAGGTTGAGAATACTAGGTTCCATACTGTCTGTTGTACTCAAACTGACCCTCCTACCACAAGGGCATAGATATATGCTTGTCCTTGTCTTGTCTTTGCAACAGGCATTAATTGGAGAACATGTTTAGCATGGTTGTTCCCAGCTCAGCCTACAAGAGCTTATCATCTAGCTGTGACAACTGCTCCTATTCTGAAGACCTTGGAAACATGCAAATTTCAAGATCTTCTGGACAAAGCTTTCAAGATCTAAAGGATCCCAGAAACTCTCTTCCAACGGCTAATTTGCAGATAGCCACCAAGCTGCAACGGCTATCTCCTTCAAACGACTATATTTTTTGAAGATTATAAAAGAAGAAGAAGAGAGAACAACAACAGACAAGAGAGATACACAGAGACCACATACATGAAGTCAACCTCCTCTGAAAGCTTCATCCGAATCCTTCAAGCTTGCTCTCTCTCTCTCAAAGCCTTCCTGCTAAGCTACATCTGAGAGCCTCACTTCAGAAAGTCTTCTTCTGAAGTTTTGTGTATTGGGTGGCAGTTGTGAATTGCTATTGTCTTCAAGTCCACTCAAGTTGCTTCAATTAGGATTTTGCTTAATTTCTTGATCCTTCAATCCTGTTGGAGTTTGTGTGTGTTTGTGCTCAATTTTGAGGCAAACACACAAGTGTTCAATTCTCTATTTCTGTTGTAATTCTTGCAAAAGTTCTGTTCTGCTTTACCCCTCCTGTGAAGGGAAGGCCTTGTGAAAGGCAGTGTTTGTACCCCTGTTTAGGGAAGACTTGCTTGGGAGCAAGTGGGTTTTATAATTCCTCTCAAGGGTGAGAGAAGGCAAGTTGTTGGCAGTTTAGTGAAATCTCAAGTGGTTGGCTTGAGGACTGGATGTAGGACTTCCATGTGGGAAGGGCCCGAACCAGGATAAATCCCTTGTGCATTTATTTGTGTGATTGTTCCGCCAAGTTTACACTTGAATCACACACATCACACTTAGTACTAACATATCTATTTAGTGTTGTGATTTTCAGAAGAAATTTTAAAACAGAGAAGTCCTATTCACCCCCCCTCTAGGACTGTTTCTCAGCCATTTCGATCCAACAAGTGGTATCAGAGCAAGGTCTTCTCAGAAGAATCTAAGAGATTTGAGAAGAAATGGCATCCGAAGCCCACAACTATGAAGGCCAATCAGTCACAAGGCCACCATTCTTTGATGGTGAAGATACCAATATTGGAAGATGCAGATGGAATGCTTCATCAGAGGTACTGACTTCGATCTATGGCAGGTAATTGAACAAGGTGATTTTTAAGTCATTGCAGAACCCCTTCTCGTGCTCTTTCAATTGCAGACAAAAGAAATGTCCTTAAATTACAAAGCAAAAAATTATCTTTACTGTGCTTTATCTAAAAGAGAGTTTAATAGACTTTCAGCCTATAAAATAGCAAAAGAAATGTGGGATAAATTACAAATAACATATGAAGGTACAGATAGGGTTAAACAAACAAGAATAGACATACTTGTATTTCAATATGAACAGTTTAAAAATGCTCCAAATGAAAATATAACTCAAATGTACAACAGATTTTCAAATATAATTGTAGGATTAAGTGCTTTAGGGAAAGTCCTAACCAATGAAGAAACAGTAAGAAAAATCTTAAGATCTCTAACAAATGTCTGGACTCGTAAAGTTACAGCCATAGAGGAAGCCCATGATTTAACGCAATTATCTATTGACATTAATAGGATCCCTCATGGCACATGAAATAACATGGAAAGATTTTCTGAAAGCTCTTCAAAAAGGAAATTTCAAATGCTTTAAAGATTGCATATTCTTCTTCAACTGAAGACTCCAAAGAAAATCAGATGACAGTGATGATGAGGCTATGCTCTCAAGAAAATTACAGAGAATTTTGGCCAAGAAGAAAAAGTTTGGCTCAAGGAAATTCTTCAAGAAAGATAAGAAGAAGGAACCTACTTGCTATGAGTGCAATCAGCCAGGACATTACAAGTCTGAATGTCCTAGACTCAAGAAGAAGGATCAAGCAGAAAAATCAGATAAGAAGAAGGGCAAAGAAAAGAAGTTTAGAAAGTTCAAAAAGAAGGCTATTACAGCAACTTGGGACAATGAAGATGCTACCAGCTCAGACTCCTCCAGCTCAGAATCCGAAGAAGAAGAAAAGGCTAATCTAGCCCTCATTGCAGGACTAGAACAGGTAAACTCAGAAACCTCCTTTACTTCATGTTCTGAATACGATTCTGATAGCCTTGAAGATGCTTTTAATGAACTTTATGAAAAATATAAGACAGTAGTAAAAAAATAAAGTAATTAAGATAAATCTACTGAACCAAGAAAAACTAACACCTTTCTTAAAAATGAAACAGAAAGGTTAAGCAAAAGTTTGAATGAAACCAAAAAAGCTAATGAATTGCTGTGTGAAGATTTAAAAAATAAAAATAGTAAAATATTAGAATTAGAATCAAACTTGAAAGAACTTAAGAATGAAGAAATTTACAAGAGGAAAATAGTTATCTAAGAGCTACCTTGGAAAAGATTTCTACATGCAAAACCTCTTATTTGTAAATCTCAAAGGTGCTAGAAAAGGAAAAAGAAATATGGAGTAGGATACACACCCCTACAAAATGAGGAACACATCATTCATCCAAAAGTCTATCCAACTCCCAAATTTGTAGCAGAAGAAAACATAAAAAATACAAAAAGGTAAATCAACATGTCTACAAACAAAAACAAAAATTCAGTAACAATACACACAAGAAAATAATTTTGATTTGTGCTGCACTCATTGTAACCAACTAGGACACACTGTTAGCACATGCACTACTAGACACTTGAGATGGATTCCTAAAACTAACCATCAAGGACCCAAGAAAATTTGGGTACCAAAAGTTACAGTTTAGCTTTGTTTGCAGGGTCGGCTGAGGGCATCCAAATGGTATTTGGATAGTGGATGCTCAAGGCACATGACAGGAGATAAGAAGCTATTCACAAGTTTTAAAGAAGAATCTGGTCAAGTTACTTATGGTGATAATGGAAAGGAAAAGTTCTAGGAAGTGGTACAATTGGTACTAAGGAAAAAGACTTAATTGAAGATGTCATGTATGTAGAAGGTCTCAAGCACAATCTGATAAGTATTAGTCAGCTATGTGTAAAGGGCATTTAGTAAATTTTCAGAATGATAAGTGTATAATTTGAAGGATAACAAGACAGTTTTGAAGCACAAAGAGTGAAGAATTTGTATACATTGCAACTAGCAGAATTAAAAGAAGTAAACTTGTGTTTGGCTACTACCAAAAGTGAAGAGTCTGATTTGTGGCATAGAAGACTTGGTCATGCAAGCACTTCAGTGATCAAGAAATTAATAAAGCATGACCTGGTTGAAGGTCTTCCCAAGATAAAAATCAAGTCTGGAATTTGCTCAGCCTGTGCAAAAGGAAAACAGACCAAGACCTCATTTCAGTCCAAAACAATTGTTACAACTTCTAAGCCCTTAGAATTGATTCACATGGATTTATTTGGACCTATAAGGACAATCAGTCTTGGAGAAAAGATCTATGGCTATGTATTAGTTGATGACTACTCAAGGTACACTTGGGTGTCTTTTCTAGAAGCCAAATCTGAAGCATTTCAAGCTTTTCTGAAATTCAGCAAGATAGTTCAGAAAAATCAAAAATTTCAGATTACCAATATCAGATCTGATCATGGTGGTGAATTCAAAATGAAGATTTCCTGGAGTACTGTGAAGAAAATGGAATTGAACACAACTTCTCAGCTCCAAGAACACCTCAACAGAATGGAGTAGCAGAAAGAAAGAATAGAACACTGCTGGATATGGCCAGAACAATGCTGAATGAGTATAATCTACCAAAGTACTTCTGGGCAGAGGCAGTAAATACAGCATGCTACGTCATCAATCGATGCATGATCAGACCCATTCTGAAGAAGACACCATATGAATTGTACAAGGATAAAAAGCCCAATATCAGTCATCTCCGACCTTTTGGCTGTAAGTGTTTTATCTTAAATAATGGTAAAAATAATTTAGGAAAATTAGATGCTAAAAGTGATGAAGGTTTTCTGTTAGGATATATTTCAAAACCTAGAGGTTATAAAGTGTTCAATAGAAGAACATTAACCATAGAACAATCAGTTCATATACTATTTGATGAAGCTAACCCTTCTATCAAAAGGATAGAAGAAGAAGAATGTGTTGATGATCTCTGCAGGAATCTTGAAAAGACTTCTCTTGAAGAAGAAAAGATGAAGAAGTGGAAGATCCTCCATTAGAAGATCTTCAACAACAAGAAGAACCACAAGAAGGGCTACCTAGAGAATTGAGGTACCACCGGGACCATCCTAGAGAAAACATAATAGGTAATCTCCAAGATAGGGTAAGAACAAGAGGTATGCAAATTCCTTGTGATTTCTGCCTAGTTTCATTGAGCCTTTATGCCTTAATTTCACAAATTGAGCCTAAGACAATCAATGATGCACTGGTGATGAGTCTTGGATCCTTGCTATGCAAGAGGAACTCAATCAGTTCCAACGCAGTGAAGTTTGGACCCTTGTACCTAGACCTACTGATCATCCAGTTATTGGAACCAGATGGGTTTTCAGAAACAAAATGGATGAATCAGGGGTGATCACTAGGAACAAAGCCAGACTGTAGCTCAAGGATACTCCCAAGAGGAAGGCATAGATTTTGATGAAACCTATGCTCCAGTGGCTAGATTAGAGGCAATTAGAATCTTATTAGCATATGCTTGCTCTCTTAATATTAATCTATTTCAGATGGATGTTAAAAGTGCTTTTCTAAATGGTTTTATTAAAGAAGAAGTATATGTTGAGCAACCTCCTGGATTTGAAGACACTAAGCATCCTGATCATGTTTTCCGTTTAAAGAAAGCACTATATGGCTTGAAACAAGCTCCAAGAGTTTGGTATGAAAGACTAAGTGCTTATCTTATGTCACATGATTTTATAAGAGGAAAAGTAGATAGTACTTTATTTATAAAGAAATTTTCAGATGGAATCCTAATTGTACAAATTTATGTTGATGATATTATTTTTGGTTCTACTAATGAATCACTCTGCAAATTCTTTGAAAATTTGATGCAAAATGAATTTGAAATGAGTATGATGGGTGAACTAAATTATTTTCTTGGCTTGCAAATCAAGCAGACCAAGGAAGAGACTCACATCTGTCAAACCAAATACATCTCAGATTTACTCACTAAATATGGTTTTGACAAATGTAAGCCTTTAGGAACACCATGAGCTCAGGAATTAAGTTAGATAGTGATCCCCTTGGTAAAAAGGTAGATCAAAAGATCTATAGAGGAATGATAGGATCACTGCTCTATCTTACTGCAAGTAGACCAGATATAATGTTCAGTGTTTGTTTATGTGCAAGATTCCAAGCTGATCCAAAGAATCTCACGTTAATGCAGTTAAAAGAATCTTTAGATATCTTATAAATACCAGTAATTTAGGTCTATGGTATCCTAGATGTTCAGAATTTAAATTAATTGGATATAGTGATGCTGACTATGCTGGATGCAAATTAGATAGAAAAGCACCAGTGGCACTTGTCAAATTTTGCAGGGTGTTAATATCTTGGTCTTCCAGAAAGCAGAACTCAGTAGCTTTATCCACCACAGAAGCTGAATACATTGCAGTCGGAAGTTGCTGTACTCAACTCCTATGGATCAAGCATCAATTGGAAGACTATGGTCATCAGCTCCAAGAAATTCCAATGCTTTGTGATAACACAAGTGCAATCAATTGACCAAGAACCCAATCCAGCACTCAAGAACAAAGCATATTGAGGTTAGACATCACTTCATCAGGGACCATGTAAGTAATGGAATATTTCTCTTGAATTTGTTTCTACAGAAAATCAACTTGCAGATATTTTCACAAACCTCTACCTGAAGATAGATTTACATCTAATAGAAGAGAAATAGGTATGTGCAACCCTGATAATAAAAAAAATTACCCAATTAAAATCTTGCTTGAATAATGTGTAGATGTATTGACTGTGAAAAGTCATCCTGAAAATTTTCTAAGTCCCAAACATTCGACTCATGCATTCGATTCATGAAGAATCGATGCATTTGATTCATGTTAAAACCTTGCATTCGACTGATGCAGTCGAATACTTAATTCACCTCATTAAGACTTCCTGAAACGACGCTTAAGAAATTCCATAACTGACACCTCATTAAGGCACGTCCCTTCATGACTTAACGGTCACACCATTCAATCGCATCCGTTCAGCCTGAGATCAAGGGACAGTTTCTTTCCAGCCTTTATTTAAACAAACCCCTTCACCCTTTAGAAGACACCCTTTTGAAATTCCCTTTTCGACTCTCCTGTCTTCCTCAGCTCTTCGCGCCTTCACTGTTTTCCGGCGAAGGACCTCCCAGAAACCATCTGCAAACTCCCTATTCACGAAAAAGGTAGGATCTTTCATCTTCTCTGTGTATATCCTCCTCTCCTTTGGTGGTTCTCTGAACTTTTTCTACTTCTATCTTCTAGATGGCATCTCCTAGGTTTCAAGAGTCTGTTCAGCTAACCCCTGACCAACTCCAGCGCTTGGCTAAGATCCCCATCTGTTCTGGAAAATCAGTAGAGTTCTCTCATTTGAATGGCAGTCTTTCTTGGGTAGAAGAAACCCTTATGCCATGGGTTGGACCAAACTCTGTCAAATTTCCGAGCCCTTTGTAGCCAATGCTGTTAGATCTTTTTATGCTTCTCTCCAAGTGTCATCGGGCAATACTATAGTTGGATATGTCAAGGGCACCAAGATTACCATATCTGAAGAGCTTTTGGTAGAATTGTTGGATTGCCCAAATTCTGGTCATTGTCTCAGTGAGTTTATTCCCCTTGAAAAGCAAAAATTGGGGATTATTGGAAGTTGGGGACCCTTTGCAAAAGAGGACTTCAAGTCAATGAGTTATCTGCTGAGAAGAGATTGATCCACTCAATAATCACCAACATCATCACCCTAGAGCAGGTACTCACTCCTCCATTACTGCAAGAGATGGGAACCTCTTGTTTTGGGCAGTTCAGAGACACAAGGTGAATCTGCCAGCAGTAATTTTGGAAAAGATGATTGCTTCAAAGGATTTGCAGGAATCCCTCCCTTATGGATCCCTGCTTACTGTTATTTTCCAGAAATTTTCAGTAGATCTGTCTGGTGAATTGTTTGTTGGCACAAAAGAGAAAATTGGCATCTTTACTCTCAGAAGGAGTCACTACTCCTTGGTAGGTAAGAAGCAAAATCTATGGTTTAAAGACTCTGTGCCTGAGTGTGAGCATGAGTTTTTCCCGATGAACCCCTTGTTTCTCTACTCACACAAGATGTTCCAGCACCAAATGTCAGAATTGAAGCCCCTGCAGTACCAGTGATCCCTGAGGTTCCAGTTTAGATAACTGAGCAAGTAGTTCAGCAAGAAGCCCAGCAAGTTTCTCATCAAGATGTTCAGCCAGAAGTTGAGAATATTGCTTCCTCTTCTCTTCCAGAGTCAGATGCTCCTTCAGATACAATAAATGTAGTCTTAAGAGACCTCAGAGGCAAAGGAGTTGTCTCTGAAGATGTTCCAATCTCTCCCATGGAGCATACGTTTGAGGAAAGAGAGCCTTCCTTCTCCCCTTCTCCGTTTGAGACCCGGCCAAGATCTCAGGGGGAGAGCAGTAATAGCCTTAGCACCCTCTTAGAGCTTGTTAGAAATCAGCATGATAATTATCTGTTCTCCAGATGCAAGTGGAATCATTGATGTGAAGTTCAATAGTTTGGCTGATGAGGTTAAGCAGATCAAGGATCTTATGCTTCAGTTTGTGTGCCAACAGCGCACTTCCAGGCCATCAGGGCCAGCTTCCTCTCAGCAGCAGCCGAAATAAGAAGAAGAAGAAGCTCCTGCTCAAGACTCTCAACACCCTGATGAATCCCATGTTCCAGTTCCTGAAGATCCAGTGCTTGAGCAGTCTGTTGAGAAAGAACCTGAGAATCCGGTTGTGCAGCAACCTATGTCAGTTGAGTCCCAACAGCAGAAACATGAGTAGCCTACTGAGCAGCAGGCTCAGTTAGTGTAAGGCCCTCAAATTTTCTGGATTTTTGCATGTAAATAATCCGTGTCGTGTATGTACGATGTATGTATCTACGTATGTATTAGTGGTATACTTATGTGTGTATGTGTATAGCTTAGGTATAAATAATGTATGTAATGCTTGATGGTAGTGTGTACATATACGTATACATATAGAATGCAAATAGGTGTAAAAGGTGCATGGTTTCTGCATGTTTTAGACTTCTGGCCGAAGGCCATATTGGCGTCAATAGCATGACGTCAATGAGGTGTCAGCGTCCACCATGGACGCCAACCTAATCCAGCGTCTAACGATGTGGACGCCAACCTCTCTGACCTGCATGCGTTGCAGAGCCCAGATTCTGGGCAAGCTAGCTCACCCATTGGGGAGCTGCCCCAACGGCTCTGAGCCTTTCCCATCACCACTCCGGGGACCCCAACCCCTCTGCTTTAAACCAACTCCTCTTGCACCAGAAAACCTCTCTGGACTCTTTGCAAAGAGGAGAGAAAATCCTAGTTCGGAGTTGTACAAAGACTGAGTTTTGGAGGCCTTGATCCGGCGATCCAAGCTTCATTCGGCGTTCTTTTGCAACTGGAGGCTAGAGGGAAACAAGGAGAAGGCTTCCCCACCACTATTGTAGCACCTGCATCGACCTAGAACCCGGAGGAGAGCTCTTTTGAAGGCTTCTTGGGACTGCCCAAGGAGAGCTTCTCCGACCCATTTAGATCCCTTGGAGTTTTTCTAGAGGCAAGTACTCCATTCAAACGTCCCTGTATATGTCTAGGATGGTTTTACAATTTTGTATATTTTCCCTCGTGTCCTAGACCCTCAATTCACCCCATCTTTAGAGCTCGGGTCTGTGTTCTGCACAGACCCGACATCAACGGCAATGTCCCTTGACGCTGAGATTATGCTTGGCGTCCATCGACTATGCCGTTGGCACTGAACTAGCGGCCAGAGACCACCGCCAAGTTCATCTGAGCAGAATAGAAAGCTGTTCTGCCCTTTTATGTGGATAATTTCGATATGTTTCATGATGAGGATATAAGGTAATCTTCTATGTACTATGTATACTAGTGAATGTGGTGTGTGGATGGATTTGTGCAAGATGGTAATGATAGAGTTATTTATTTTTATGGAAATACATGTATGATTTGTTATCAACCTTGTCAATCTTTGTTGTATGATTTAGATGAATCTGAATGTACTACGTTTATGGGTCATGCATGTATTGGTCAGGCTCTGTTCTGAAATTTTGAGATTTTTCCATGCTTGTGCGAATTAGTGGAAATATTGCTTGGGAAATAGAAATTTGGCGTAGGTCATGATAAATCTTCGCTAAATCATGTATTGCCCAAAAATTTCATGAATAAATTCTGTAGTTCCATGCGTGCTAGGGTTCAGACAGTGAGTGGTTAAAACTGTGTTTGTGTCTAACTCCATGTTAAATCGAATTGCGGATAGCATGTGAAATTGATATTAGATTTTCTGTAATTTTGTTTTAGTTCAGAAAAATCTGAAAATTTTCATGAGGAATCCTAAACCTGAATTAACATGTGGTTAAATTTTCAGGTCATTTGGACCAGTATTTAATGTAATATAATTTTTCCATGTAAATGTGTATTGATGCATGCCAATGTGAAACAATTCGATTTAGGTGTAATCCGACCTGATTAGTGAAATTTCATGAATGCTACATTTCTGTAATTGTAGTGCCATGTTAGGAAAGTAGAGAAATGTGAATGTGAGAGAGAAAGTGAATAGAATGAGAGTGACATGCGTAAACCCATGTGTAAAATCGGTAAAATGTGTAATGTGTAAATTGTGCCAAGTGTGACATTGCTTCCACAGAGGGCAGTGGAACCGTATCAGGAAAAAGTCCCCCTGAGAAGGTTCAATGTGTAAGTGACCCTAAGGGCATTAGGGGGAAATCCTGGAGGTGGACAAGTACCACTGGTTAGGGTGGAGACTTGTTCTCCCGGTCTGCGCAGTCTAAGAGTCGCCATTGTATTGC
This sequence comes from Colocasia esculenta, assembly GCA_014218235.1. Lineage (NCBI taxonomy): Eukaryota > Viridiplantae > Streptophyta > Magnoliopsida > Alismatales > Araceae > Colocasia > Colocasia esculenta. The sequence goes on along the minus strand of JACBKR010002713.1, from coordinate 3,819 downwards.
CTAGATGGCGTCTATGTGATGTGATCTGTTGTGTCCTTCTTTGGTGGTTTGGACTATGTGTCACGACACTAAATGTGAAAGTGTAAATGTGTAAATGTGCATGTGTTCATGTGTTAATGTGAAAGTGAACAATGTGTAATGTGTATGTGTAAAGTGCAAGTTATGTGAATTGGAAATTGTGTAAAGAAATGTGAGACCAAAATGTGAGGATATGATATTGAAATCCATGTTGTGACAAATCTGAAACCATGTTAAATCAGTTGCTTTATTATGTTAGGATCATGTTTATGTGTGTAAAATGCCTAGAATCCATGCTAGGGACAATTAACAAGTACGTGCACACAATTCCATGTTTGGTTGTTCACATGTTGTGTTTTAAATAACATTGTAGCTCTCATGTGTAGGGTTATGGATGCTAAATCATGAGAAAACCAGCAAGTTAAAGTATGTAAAATGTTCATGTACATGCACAAGAATGTGTAGATTCCATGCTAGGTGTGTTTGTTTCATGTACATCGGCTAATCATGCTAAGTGCCTTCATATTTTAGTTAAAATGCAAGAAGAACTTCATGAGTAGGAACGATTAGAAACATGTGGAAATTATCTTGATAAGGAAATCTGAAAGCATGCATCATGTGTTACTTATATAATTATCATGTTTGGTTATTCATTTAAACGTTAAGCATGACACATGTTGAGTTTTGCAATTGTGTGTGCAAAGCCTACTATGACATGTACGTGTATGGTATGAGTGGTGTTACTTGTTGAGTCTTTAGACTCACTACTTGTTTCGGCGTACAGGTGTAGTTGGTGACGTGGCACCGTTGGAGGAGACGGTGGAGACGGACTCCGAGCGCGGAGATTAGAGCGTTACTGAAATTCTTGTGACATTTTGAGATTCTCATAGTATGTAATTGCAACATTGTACTAGCATTATTATGGAAAGGGATTGTATAAGTGTGGACATTGTGTATTAAATTTTCAGCAATTTAAATCATGTGAACTTTTATGTTCTTAATGTTATTGAAGTTCATGTATGCTAAATGTGGATGATGAATGAATGAAGACAGTAGTTCTTTTTACTTCCGCTACTCTGTTCTTATATTCACGTGTATCTCAGCTGAATATATCGTTGGGTAAATGTCCCACTGTGATGACGCTTACTATACCGACGTGGGTTGGTATAACCGTACAGGTATAATGAGGGCGTCACAGAGATTGGTATCAGAGAAAACCGGTTGAGATTGCACATGAATATACCTAAGTCATCACCCATTGTATGCTAAGTATGTCCACATGTGTAGATCACTAATAAGAAGTGAAAGATAGATAAGAAAATGGTTAGGAAACTTAGTAACCTAGCTCTAATGGTGGCTGAAATTATTACAGCCATGGCTTCGAGAGGTAGGCGTGGCGGAGCATCGGCCCTGAGGACGAGCCGCGACGTGACGAGCGGGCGGAGCAACAGGCCCCGGCATCGCAAGGTCTTGTACTTCCCCACCGCCGCCTGTGGATTATGGAGTATTCATGCAAGGTCTGGTGCAAGCCATGTAGACGCAGGCCCATACCCAGGCAGCACTCCAGGCACAGTGGAGGCTCAAGTTAGACTAATGAAATGATTAATAGTCTGTTTTAATTGCTTATGTGATATTATGTTGATTGTATATTGCTTGATGTGTGATGTAGCAGGCTCAAGTACCAGCTCAGGACCATGGTGGACCTTCTACCATGGAGAGATTCAAGAGGATGCTGCCACCCTCTTTTAAGGGGGAGAGCGATCCGTTAATGGCAGAAAGCTGGATGAGGGAGATAGAGAAGATCTTCCGAGTCATCAGGTGTGCAGATGACGATAAGGTTACGTTAGCCACCTACATGCTACAGGTATGCCTTAGTCTATACTTGTATGTTCTATTAAGTTAGATTTGTATAGACGTGCTTATGAACGGTGTACTGCAGGAAAGAGCTGATGTTTGGTGGGCTTCATTGCGGCATACCGATTTGAGGACGGCGCAGTAGACGTTGCTTGGGACGAGTTCGCGAGGCTCTTTCGGGCCAAGTTCGTCCCCGAGCATGTGCAAGATCGGATGGAGCAATAATTTCTATCTTTGGCTCAAGGCTCCATGACCGTGCTGGAATATGAGGCAAGATTTTCTGAACTTTCTAAATATGCACCTCATATCGTGGCAGACGAGCGGAGGAAGACCAAGAAGTTCGTGATGGGACTCAAGCCATCACTGCGGACGAGACTCGTGGAGTTTGACCACCGCACCTTGGACGAGGCCCTTAGTGCTGCCTGCAGGCAGGAGGGAGAGATGGAGCAATATCTGGAGGAAAAGAAGGCTTCGCAGAAGAGGCCAGCAGCGACTTTCCAGCGACAAGACGAAAAGAAAATGGTTGTACCAGACACCGCAGTGAACCGTGGCAGTCGGCAGTTCACAGGTATCTTCTGTACGTTCCCCTGGTGTGAAGAAAGAGTGTCCCCATTGTGGGAAGACACACGGTGGTTCCGAGTGTTGGTTGGTAGCGGGTAGATGCTTGAAGTGCGGGAGGGAGCAGCGACCAAAGATCAAAGATTGCCCAAGACTTCAATAGGGAGCTCAGCGTGGAGCACCAGCCCCAGCAGTAGCGGCAGCCGCGCCAGCTACAGGAAGAACCAGGAAGGCCTCGAGCCCCAGCTCGAGTGTTTGCTTTAGCTCGTGAGGACGCCGAGCAGGCGGAGCATGTCACTGAAGGTACGGTTTTTGCTTTTAGGTGTGCACGCTCGGGTTTTGTTTGATACGGGTGCTACTCACTCGTTCATTTCCGAGCGGTTCTAGGCAGTTAGCCTAGAGTCAGGCGTAGAGTCTGAGGATTTAGAGGTCCCTTGTCTGTGCACACCCTGCGGGTACGGTATCGACTAGGAAGTGCATTCTGTCGTTACTGTGTACAATGAGGATAGAATCCTAGATGGGTGTTTCTTCTTGCTAAAGATGAAGGACTATGATGCTATTCTTGGTCTGGATTGGCTAGAGGAGCACTATGCGTTGTGGATTGTCGTCGGAAGAGGATCGTTTTTCGCATTCCTGGTGAGGATGAGTTCTCTCACCCCTGCCAAGGAACTGGGCGGGAAAGATGGGATCTTGCCATGAAGGCGATGCGCATGGTGAACAGGGTTGTGACACTTTTCTTGCCAGCGTGGTGTTAGTACCAGAGGCTGATGAGTCACCTACTCTTGCAGAGATTGAGGTAGTGCAGGATTTTCCAGACGTTTTTTCCTGATGATTTGTCTGGATTGCCACAGGATAGAGAGATAGAGTTTACCATAGAGTTGCTTCGGGGCACCTCTCCTATCTCGAAGGCTCCATATCGGATGGCACCTGCGGAGTTAGCCGAGTTGAGGGAGCAGTTGCAAGAGCTGCTTGAAGGGATTTATTCGCCCTAGTGTTTCCCTTGGGGCGCACCTGTATTATTCGTCAAGAAGAAAGACGGGTCACTTAGGTTGTGCATTGACTATAGGAAGTTGAACCAAGTGACTGTGAAGAACAGGTATCCCTTACCTCGTATTGATGACTTGTTTGACCAGTTGCGAGAGGCATGAGTCTTTTCTAAGATGATTTGCGATCTGGTTATCATCAGTTGAGGATTCGGAGTGAGGATGTGTCCAAGACGGCGTTTAGAACCCGCTATAGACATTATGAGTCTTGGTCCTTCCTTTCAGATTGACCAAGTGCCTGCGCATTCATGGATCTCATGAACGGGTGTTTAGGCCTTATTTAGATGTTTGTCGTAGTGTTTATTGACCGTGTTGGTCTACTCTCCGGATGAGCCGCGCCCGTCAG
>JACBKR010002712.1:0-33339 GCA_014218235.1 Colocasia esculenta | reverse complement strand
GCCTAAGGAGAGTCCTTCATTGTAAACTCTTTCCTTCTTAGGCTCAGTCTCGGATCAAGCATCTCATTGTGTATCTTGAGCTTGATCTAGGGGCTTCAGGTCCTTGCTTCTGTGTTCAGAAGTGTTCTCTTCTGTTGAGAAGAGAAGACCAGCGTTGTTGGGTGGTGTGTCCGGCTGTGGGACTGTACACAGGTCCCCATAGTTAGAAGGGAAGACCAGCTTACGTCTGGTGATGCCCGGTTGTGGGACTGTACACAGTGTTCCCTTTTGGTTAGAAGGGAAGACCTGCTGGGGTGTGTACAAGTGAGTTCCTTCTAAGCTCGTAAAAGAAGCACCTGGTTGAGGTGAAACAGTAGGATACCTTCTTGTCCAGGAAAGAGAAGAACACCAGCAAGGGTGTTGGCCCTTTTGGTACGGCAGCAAGCTAACCTAGAGGGGGGGGTGAATAGGTTTTTCTGAAATCTGAAATAGAAACTTAAACACAGAAATCAACACTTGAAGGTTTGGTTAGTTTAGTGTGATAAAGAGAGTAGTGCGGAAGCAAATAAACAATCACACAGATAACACAAGAGTTTATCCTAGTTCGGCCTTCCCACATGGAAGTCCTACATCCAGTCCCCAAGCAACTCTTGGGATTTCACTAACCAAGGGTACAGTCCCCCTTAAGGACACTACAACACCCAGCACCCCAGCTGGTCTTCTTCTCCTTCCCGGGCAAGAAGGCAGCCCACTTCTCTTACAGGTAAAGAAGCCAACCTCCTGGTACAAACCCCAGTGCGGTTCTGCTAGACACTAACCCCTAGCTAGGTTAACAACTGTATACAGTCCTACAGCCGGACAAGGATCTTTCTTAGAAAAGAAAGAACAAAGCTGAGAGTTGGAACAAATAAAAACCAACTAAAAGAACTCTCAGCAAAAGACTCTCCCCCAGATTACAAGATGCACACAGAGAGAGAGAGAAGAGAGAAGAAGGAGTTTGAATGCTTCAGTGCTTCAGATGCTTGAACACTTCTTCTTGGGCTCAGGCTCTTTCTCTCTTTTTCTTTGAGTGTATTTGGAGTTCAGGTTCCTCACTGGTTGTACACTCATTCAAAAGATCTTCAGGAAAGCTCATAGTTCTTCTTCAGCCTTGCTTCATCTTTTATATGAGCAATTTGAATAAATCCGTTGGAGTTCTAGCCGTTGCTCATCTTCTTTCTTCTGATAATTTGTGGTCTACGAGGTCTGCAAGCATAGAAGAAAGTGTTTAGATAAAAGAGTGTTTCTGTCAAAAAGGCTCATACATCTATGTTTCCTGTTGCCACCCAGAAGTGGTAAGTAATCTCTCTTTTGTTGGCAGGAGAGAAGAGATAGAAGTTAAGCAAAAAGATCTCCTGTCAGAAAGATAAGGATTACGCAAATCAAGAATATTTGACTTTTTCACTAGATGCCAAAAAATTTTGAAATATAAAATAAATCTATGTTTAAGTGAAATCCATATTTTACAAAGGAATCGATGTGAGAGAAAATCCTTATGAGAGTTACAAATGAATCCTTTGAGAGGTCCATGTGAGAGTTACAAAGGAATCCTTATGAGAGTTACAAAGGAATCCATGTGAGAGTTACAAAGGAATCCTTATGAGAGTACAAAGGAATCCATGTGAGAGTTACAAAGGAATCCATGTGAGAGTTACAAAGGAATCCTTATGAGGTACAAAGGAATCCTTATGAGAGTTACAAAGAATCCATGTGAGAGTTACAAAGGAATCCATGTGAGAGTTACAAGGAATCATGTGAGAGTTACAAATGAATCCTTATGAGAGTTACAAAGGAATCCATGTGAGAGTACAAAGGAATCCTATGAGAGTTACAAAGGAATCCATGTGAGAGTTACAAAGGAATCCTTATGAGATCGATTCCTTAGGAGCGAATCCTTATGAGATCGATCCTTTAGAGAGCGAATCCTATGAGATCGATTCCTTTAGAGAGCGAATCCTTATGAGAAGTCTGTGTAAGTTACAAAGGAATCCTTATGAGTTACAAAGGAGTCTGTGTGAGTATAAAGGAATCCTTATGAGTTACAAAGGAGTCTGTGTGAGTTAAAGGAATCCTTATGAGTTACAAAGGAGTCTGTGTGAGTATAAAGGAATCCTTATGAGTGTCACTTATCAAATCGTTATGAGACCAAATCGATGTGGCACTTTGAACTGAAATCCATATATATATTGAATGGAATCCATTTATCTGTTTAGTGCAAATCATTACAGAATAATGTCATAAAATTATATTTATTAGAAAATCATGATATTTAATTTATTATTAGAAAATCATGTAAAAATACATTTAATATTCAATAATCATGTAAATTTATATTTATTAGAAAACATGATATTATATATTTTTAATAATATTAATTGATCAAAATTTTATTATCACCAAAATAAAAGGGTAAAATATAGGAGTGGTTCAACAATCTCCCCCTTTTTGGTGATGACAAAATTTATGAGAATTTTTGACAAAAATACATAAAGCATAGAAAATACAGAAAATTCACAGATAATACATACCATGCATACTCTCCCCCCTTTTGTCACAAACCAAAAAGGAAGGTTCTTACCATTGCATTCTCTCCCCTTTGTGAAAGAAATTCTTACCATTGAGGGGTTCAACAATGATTGACATAAATGAATAACTCCCCCTTAGTCTGTGCTCCCCCTGAATGAGAGACGCCACCTGAATGAAACTTGAAAATAATTATTAGTAATATTAAAATTTACAAATAAATTATGACTACTCCCTCTCAGATATGAGATGGATGAAGAGTTGACAGTCACCAGTGCCTTGAGCATCCTTGTTCCTGATGCTCCAAGGCCATCCTACAAATAAACTACTCAGAAGTAGGTACCCAAATCTTTTTGGGTCCTTGATGGTTAGATGCATGAAAAACCTTTAGGAATCCAAACTAAGTGCTTAGTTGTGCAGTGTTCACAGTGTGTCCTAGTTTATTACAATGAGAGCAGCAATGAATATAATGTTTTGCAGTTCTTATTGCCTTTGTGATGCATGATTTGAACATAATTTTTAGAAACCTTTTTCTTTTGATAAAGCTTGGTTGTTTCAGGTTCCTTTTTCTGAGGCATTTTGGTTTCTTTTACAAATTTTGGTAAAGGATATTTTCCTGAGTTTATTACTTGTTTTCCTTTTTCTGGAGGTGTATAACCAAGCCCTGTTTGTCATTTCCAGATTTTGATCCTTTTAAGCATAGGGCTAAAGATGTTTTTCCTTTAGTTAATTTTCTAACTGATTCTTTATAAGATTTTCTTTCTTCAGTTAGAGTTTCAATTTTTCTTCTAACTCTATCTTCTCATTATTCTTACTTTTTAATCTTCATTTAAAAGATAATTTTATCTTTACATTTTACTATCCTTTAATTGTTTTTCTAGTTGCTCCAATTCGGATTTAAGATCAGAATTGGTGTTTTCTAAGCAAATAGTGGTGTTTTTCAGATTCTTTAATTCTTTTACAACATTTTTATGTTTTTCATATAGTTCATTAAATACTTCTTCTATCTAGTCTTCAGATTCTGATCCTGAATCTGTGCAAGAATCAAAAGATGAGTTAGGATGTATCTCATCTAGTCCTACCATGAGGGCTAGATTTACCTGCTCTTTCTCTGATTCTGAGCTTGATGATTCTGAGCATGTGGTCTCTTCATTTTCCCAAGCAGCCGCCATGGCTTTTCTTTTGAATTTCTTGTGCTTCTTTTTGGTTTTCATTTTGACCAGTCTTCTTGAGTCTTGGACAATCTGGTCTCAGATGTCCAGGTTTTCTGCATTCATAGCAGACTGGTTCTTTCCTTTTCTGTTTTTCTTTTGAATCATTTTCGATCTTTTTCTTCTTCTTGAAAATTTCTGAAGCTTGGACAGAACTTCATCTACGTCACTGTCTTTAGAATCTGCATTTTTGGAGCTAGAAGAAGAAGTGGAAGGAGCAGCTACAACCTTAAGAGCATTAGTACATTTTTTCTTAGATGAGCTTTCAGATAGTCGCTCCATATTTTTTTCATGTGCCATGAGAGAACCTATTAAATTTTCAATCGACAATTTGTTTAAATCATGGGCCTCTTCAATAGCAGTTACTTTAGGTGTCCATGAAATGGTTAAAGACCTAAGTATCTTCCTAACGATTTCCTCATTAGAAAGAGTTTTACCAAGAGAGCTTAAACCAACTACTATGCTTGAAAATCTATTATACATTTGAGTAATATTTTCGTTTGGAAGCATTTTAAATTGTTCATATTGTGAAACAAGAATATCTATTCTAGTTTGTTTCACTTTATCCGTTCCTTCATAAGTTATCTGCAGTTTATCCCAAATTTCTTTAGCAGATTTGTATGCAGATACTCTACTAAATTCTCTTTTGGATAAGGCACAACATAAGTAGTTCTTAGCTTTAAAGTTTAAAGATAATTTACTTTTATCAGCAGGTGTAATGGCAGTAGTGCCTTCAATAGGAACAATAACAAAATCACCTACCTCAACTACCTGCCACAGATCAAAGTCTGTGCCTCGAATGAAGCATTCCATTCTCATTTTCCAATATTGGTAGTCTTCTCCATCAAAGAATGGAGGTCTGGTGACTGACTGACCTTCAGCATATCCTTGAGCTGCCATGGATCTTTACTCTAAGATCGTTGGATCTTCGAATGATCAGAGACCCACTCTGATACCACTTGTTGGCCCTTTTGGTACGGCAGCAAGCTAACCTAGAGGGGGGGTGAATAGTTTTTCTGAAATCTGAAATAGAAACTTAAACACAGAAATCAACACTTGAAGGTTTGGTTAGTTTAGTGTGATAAAGAGAGTAGTGCGGAAGCAAATAACAATCACACAGATAACACAAGAGATTTATCCTGGTTCGGCCCTTCCCACATGGAAGTCCTACATCCAGTCCCCAAGCAACTTCTTGGGATTTCACTAACCAGGGTACAGTCCCCCTTAAGGACACTACAACACCCAGCACCCCAGCTGGTCTTCTTCTCCTTCCCGGGCAAGAAGGCAGCCCACTTCTCTTACAGGTAAAGAAGCCAACCTCCTGGTACAAACCCCAGTGCGGTTCTGCTAGACACTAACCCCTAGCTAGGTTAACAACTGTATACAGTCCTACAGCCGGACAAGGATCTTTCTAGAAAAGAAAGAACAAAGCTGAGAGTTGGAATAAATAAAAACCAACTAAAGACCTCTCAACAAAAGACTCTCTCCCCCAGATTACAAGATGCACACAGAGAGAGAGAGAGAGAGAAGAAGGAGCTTGAATGCTTCAGTGCTTCAGATGCTTGAACACTTCTTCTTGGGCTCAGGCTCTTTCTCTCTTTTTCTTTGAGTGTATTTGGAGTTCAGGTTCCTCACTGGTTGTACACTCATTCAAAAGATCTTCAGGAAAGCTCCTAGTTCTTCTTCAGCCTTGCTTCATCTTTTATATGAGCAATTTGAATAAATCCGTTGGAGTTCTAGCCGTTGCTCATCTTCTCTTTCTTCTGATAATTTGTGGTCTACGAGGTCTGCAAGCATAGAAGAAAGTGTTTAGATAAAAGAGTGTTTCTGTCAAAAAGGCTCATACATCTATGTTTCTTGTTGCCACCCTGAAGTGGTAAGTAATCTCTCTTTTGTTGGCAGGAGAGAAGAGATCTAGAAAGTTAAGTAAAAAGATCTCCTGTCAGAAAGATAAAGGATTACGCAAATCAAGAATATTGACTTTTTCACTAGATGCCAAAAAATATTTTGAAATATAAAATAAATCTATGTTTAAGTGAAATCCATATTTTACAAAGGAATCGATGTGAGAGCAAATCCTTATGAGAGTTACAAGGAATCCTTATGAGAGTTCCATGTGAGATTACAAAGGAATCCTTATGAGAGTTACAAAGGAATCCATGTGAGAGTTACAAAGGAATCCTTATGAGAGTTACAAAGGAATCCATGTGAGAGTTACAAAGGAATCCTTATGAGAGTTACAAAGGAATCCATGTGAGAGTTACAAAGGAATCCATGTGAGAGTTACAAAGGAATCCTTATGAGAGTTACAAAAGAATCCTTATGAGAGTTATAAAGGAATCCATGTGAGAGTTACAAAGGAATCCAGTGAGAGTTACAAAGGAATCCTTATGAGAGTTACAAAGGAATCATGTGAGAGTACAAAGGAATCCTTATGAGAGTTACAAAGGAATCCATGTGAGAGTTACAAAGGAATCCTTATGAGATCGATTCCTTTAGAGAGCGAATCCTATGAGATCGATTCCTTTAGAGAGCGAATCCTTATGAGATCGATTCCTTTAGAGAGCGAATCCTTATGAGAAGTCTGTGTAAGTTACAAAGGAATCCTTATGAGTTATAAAGGAGTCTGTGTGAGTATAAAGGAATCCTTATGAGTTACAAAGGAGTCTGTGTTAGTATAAAGGAATCCTTATGAGTGTCACTTATCAAATCGTTATGGGACCAAATCGATGTGGCACTTTGAACTGAAATCCATATATATATGAATGGAATCCTTATCTGTTTAGTGCAAATCATTACAGAATAATGTCAAAAAATTATATTTATTAGAAAATCATGATATTTAATTTATTATTAGAAAATCATGCTAATAAATACATTTAATATTCAATTAATCATGTAAATTTATATTTATTAAGAAAACATGATATTAGATATTTTTAATAATAATTAATTGATCATAAATTTTATTATCACCAAAATAAAAGGGTAAAATATAGGAGTGGTTCAACAAAGGGTTGGGTGTGTATGTCCTTAAGGGGACTGTACCCTTGTTAGTGAAATCCCAAGAGTTTGTTTGGGGACTGGACGTAGGACTTCCATTTGGAAGGGTCGAACCAGGATAAATCTCTGTGTTCCTTATGTGCTTGCTTCCGCGCCTTTAATTTCCTTGCACACGCTTATTTATACTAACCAAAAATTTTCAAGTGGTGATTTTATTTCACTTTTTTCAGATTACCTATTCACCCCCCCTTTAGGTTAGTCTTGATGCCATTCCGTATGGGCCAACAAGTGGTATCAGAGCCTTGGTCTCTGAACATCCAGAAGATCCAACGTTCTTAGAGCAAAGATCTATGGCAACTCAAGGTTTTGCAGAAGGTCAATCCATTTTCCTGCCTCAACTCTTTGATGGCGACTACACCTACTGGCGGATAAGGATGGAATTCTTCCTACAAGGCTGCAACTATCTACTCTAGAGCATCATTGAAGATGGTGACTTTGTAATATCAAAGCCGAAGGAAGAATGGTCAGACAACGACAAGAGGATGGTATCATTAAATAGCATGGCTAAGAGATTCATATCATATGCACTATCCAAGAAAAAATTCAACTGGATATTACTGTGCAAAATAGCCAAAGATATGTGGGACAAATTGAAGCTCACATACGAAGGAGAACCCATTGTGGTAGAAATTCAAGACAAGGAAGACATTGATGCTCAAGTGTCTAAAGAAACAAGACAAGAAGCTATAACTCCATCTTCTCCAACTGTCACCAATCAAGGGGAGCAACAAGAAGCACCTCAGGAAGACATCCTTCCACATGGAGAAGAAGATGTAAAGGAGGAACCTCAGATTTTTCTAAAAGAGGATATCTATGAAAAGGTAAGTGATAAAGAAGCTTCTGATGAAGAAGAAGCTGAGGGTAAGGCACAAAAGTTCCTAGCAACACCTTCAGAAAACAACTCCTCATACAGCTCAAGCATAGAAAAAGATGAAGAGAATGCCAATCTGCTACTGATGAACAAAACAACAAAAAAGGATTCAAATTGGTATGGCTAGAGGATGCTCAAAAGCATCCAATTAGTGACTACCTACTCTTCACTTCATTCCTATCCGAAGAAGTAGTCATCCTTATTTTTGTTATTTTATTTATTTTTGTTTTTTTTCCTACAATGCTACTAACGTCCTTGCAAGTATTTATGTCTCCTTTCTAGCCCTGTACAGGGAATCTTCATGAAGACTCATGAGCTTCACATTCAGGGGGAGCAAACACTAAAGGGGAGCAGTAAACCAATGTCAGTAGTAAACATATTGTTGAACCCCCCTCCTTCAACTTGGTAAGAATATTCTTTAAGGGGAGAATATGCAAATGGTAAGATCCTTCCTTTTTGGTTATTGACAAAAGGGGGGAGAGTAAGCTTAAACTAAGAATTTTTTGTTTATTCCATTCTTTTGAATAATTTCTGTCCGAAAATTTCTATAAGTTTTTCGTCATCAAAAAGGGGGAGATTGTTGAACCACTCTTATATTTTACGCTTATATTTTGGTGATAACAAAACTCATGATTATTAAATATTAAATATATTAATATCATGGTTCATAATAATATAAAATTATGGCACAATCGCTTCATAAGTTTCCTTGGAAAGCCAAATCGATTGTTGTTCAATGCACATCGATTACTGACTAAGTGCCACATCGATTACTATACCAATATAACGACTATGGCTCATTTCACTTAGACATCGATTCTGTTGAACATCGATTTCACTCAAATATTGATTTCAGTTCAACATCGATTTCATTAGAACATGGATTTCAGTTGAACACCGACTTCACTTAAACATCGACTTCATGTAAACATCGATTTCATTCAACATCGATTTCAGTTTAAACATCGATTACATTTCACTTGAACATCGACTGTCCTAAACATCGATTATGTTCAATCATCAATTTCATACATGGATTACATTGAAACATCGATTACACTTAAACATCGATTACATACATGCATTACATTGTAACAACGATTATATTGGAACATCAATTGTCTTTCACATCGACTCTATAATACTTAAACACGATTTCCTCTATATTTCAAATGTTTCAAAATGTCTTTGTCGCCTAATGAAAATTCAAATGCTTAACTTATTATTTCTCTGACTGATGATCTTTTTGCTTGTTTGATAGGATCTCTTTCCTCCTACAACAAAAGAAAAGCACCTACATTCCACTTCTAGCTATCTGCAGGAAATACAGACAGAACGCAAAAAGAGGTATGGACCATCTGACAAAGGACTTCACGAGTCTAACTATCTACCTTCCATTTAATGCCTGCAGGTCCACCTCTACACATAGTCAACATCTTGGACCTGCTACTGGCATCCTTGGAAGTGCACACCAGCTGGAACATCTTCCTCCATTCCAAGTAGCCAGTAGGCATAAGAAGAAAACTTTTAGACTCAAAGGAAAGAAGATGAAGAAGAAGAGCAATGGTTCAGAAAGTTCTAACGGCTATCAGTCATAGGATTTGTTCAAAGCAGCTCCATATAAAGGGAGAAAAAAAAAGAAAGAATAAGATATCGAGAGCGAACCTGAAGATCTTTCAAGGAGTGTACATACTGTGAGAAGCTCCAACTCCATACACACTCAAGCAAAAAGAGAGGAAGAGCTCGAGCCCATTCAAGCTAAAGCAATCAAGCAGTCTTCTCTCTTCCTTCCTCATTCTCTCTCTGTGCGTCTCTGTGCATTTGAGAGAGAGAGCTGGGGGTTTAGCCTAAGGAGAGTCCTTCATTGTAAACTCTTTCCTTCTTAGGCTCAGTCTCGGATCAAGCATCTCATTGTGTATCTTGAGCTTGATCTAGGGGCTTCAGGTCCTTGCTTCTGTGTTCAGAAGTGTTCCTCTTTTGTTGAGAAGAGAAGACCAGCGTTCCTGGGTGGTGTGTCCGGCTGTGGGACTCTACATAGTGTTTCCCTTGGTTAGAAGGGGAGACCAACTTGCGTCTGGTGGTGTTCAGCTGTGGGACTATACACAGTGTTCCCTTTTGGTTAGAAGGGAAGACCTACTAGGGTGTGTACCAGTGAGTTACTTCTAAGCTCGTAAAAGAAGCATCTGGCCGAGGTGAAACAGTGGGCTGCCTTCTTGCTCGAGAAAGAGAAGAAGACCAGTAGGGGCTGGGTGTTGTATGTCTTTAAGGGGGACCGTACCCTTGGTTAGTGTAATCCCAAGAGTTTTCTTGGGGACTAGACATAGGACTTCCATTTAGAAGGGCCGAACCAGGATAAATCTCTATGTTCCTTGTGTGCTTGCTTCCGCGCCTATAATTTCCTTGCATACGCTTATTTAGACAAACTAAATATTTTCAAGTGGTGATTTTATTTCACTTTTTCATATTACCTATTCACCCCCCTCTAGGTTAGTCTTTCTGCCATTCCGCAGGGGCCAACACTGGGGTCTGTACCAATGTTCCCCTTGTTTGAAGGGATGACCTATTGGGGTGTATACCAGTCAGTTGCTTCTAAGCTCGTAAAAGAAGCACTTGGCTGAGGTCAAACAGTGGGCTGCCTTCTTGCCCGGGAAAGAGAAGAAGACCAGCAGAGGCTGAGTGTTGTATGTCCTAAAGGGGGACTGTACCCTTGGTTATTAAAATCCCAAGAGTTTGCTTGGGGACTGGACGTAGGACTTCCATTTGGAAGGGCCGAACCAGGATAAATCTCTATGTCCCTTGTGTGCTTGCTTCCACGCTCTTAACTTTCATTGCACATGTTTATTTATACTAACCAAACATTCTCAAGTGGTGATTTTTGTTTCAATTTTCAGATTTTAAAAATCTATAAACCTATATACACAGATAAATATGTACATATTGGCAACATGCACACAAATACTTAAAAATTTATAGCGCTCAATCAAACATACAATAAAATCATGTTCAACCAAACAATCTTTGAAATGTAATATAACATCAAAAAAATATAAAAAAATCCACCCGATCTTCATTCCCATTATGTCGTCGTGGGTGCAACAGGATCCTACTTTAGACATGTAAAATAAAACAACATTAGACATATGCATATGAAATAAAATTGTAATTTTAAAAAATTAAAATTTTAGCAAACAAAAGTTTGAAAATTGGGTTGATGAGCTCGTCCTCGGTTAGTCAAGTAATCATGGTTCATTTGGCAAGAACTTAAATAGTCTTGCGGTTGCTCAACAGTCATCGGCCTGAGCCGAGGTGACCAAAGGAACTTCGGGTAGTTGATGAGTTGAACAAATTCTGATCTTGAGACTTGCATAACCACTGAGTAGTCTCGGTGGGCAAACACTTCAACGCTCAAGTTAGTATGAGGCCGAGACATATGTCAGACTAATCAAAATAGATTTTCCATACATGTGAGAGTAAAGTGTCCCCCCTTTTATAATGATGGTTGTTCATTTGACTACAAGGAGACTCCGCGAACTTTGCACCATGTTGCCATAACCATCGCACTCTTGTCACGGTAACTGTCAAGCCACATCATCTAGATCGAGACATTGATGACTGTCATTACCAGACACACGATCTGTGACCATTAGCAATCCTTTATCTGGCTGTTACGTGAGCCATGACCCTGAAAATACTGCACTCGTATTGTCGCTCCACGTCGGCCCGAGATGAGATGGGCTTTCTCCTCTCAAACCGAGAAGAATCTTATCAACCACAATAGCATGTCGGCCACAACCGACAACTAAACAGAGGTGTGGAAGTTCTCCCTTGTCATTGGCCCCCCAACATCACATCAAAACATTGCCGGTTTGAGGTGAAGTTGTCATATAGAACTCCTCCGTGACGACACGTCTCCTACCACATAGTCACATCTATCCACGGGTCCTGACACGTAATTATATCTTGCATTAATGCGCCGGAAGTAATGATGGAAACTCCTTAGCCACCGAGCACGATCAATCTCATCCCCACTTCAAGGCCCAAGCGACAGTTGGAGGAGATGGAATCATAGCTTTCTATTTTGTTTCTTTAGACACTTGAGCATCAATGTCTTCTTCTATAACAAGAATGATTTCATCTTGAGGAGTTTCTGGATTTCCTCAACATGAGCAGCAGGTGCTTTAGCTGTAATGGGTTCCTCTTCATGTTTGAGTTTCAACTCATCCCATATATCTTTGGCTGTCTTGCACACTACTATCCAGTTGAATTGATGTTTGAATAGTGCATAAGACATGAACTTCTTAGCCTTTCTATTCAGGGATATCTTCTTTGTATCTTCAGTTGTCCATTCTTCCTTGGGCTTAGATATGAGGAGATCACCATTTTCGATGATGCTCCAGAGTAGATAGTCATAGCCTTGTAGGAAGAATTCCATCCTTATCCTCCAATAGGTGTAATCACCATCAAAGAGTGGTGGCAAGAAGATGGATTGGTCTTCTGCAAAACCTTGAGCTGCCATTTGATCTTTTGCTCTGAGATCGTTAGATCTTCTCTAAGTTCAGAGACCAGTTCTCTGATACCACTTGTTGTATCAGATGAATGATAGTGCTTGGCTCTGATACCACTTATTGGTATTTGATGAATGAAAGAGCTTGGCTCTGATACCACTTGTGGCCCATGGATGTGGCAGCAAGACTAACCTAGAGGAGGGGTGAGTAGTCTTTAAAAAAATTAAAAAATTGTGATGGATATGCGGTGAACTGATTCCGTTGTTAATTGTTGCTACTTAGCGACATATTATTTCTATTTATAATTACCGATGGATTAGAGACAATGACATTGCTAATCCGCCATTTAATAGAGACAGATTTGCAACAAAATTAATCTGTCGCTATTTAGCGATGGACGTAGTTCCATCACAAATCTGTCACTAATTTGTGAGAAATTAGTATCAAATCCATTCTTCCATTGCTAATTGACCGCAAATAATGACTAACGATGGGTCAAATCTAGTACTAATTTTGCCATTGCTTTTAGTGATGCATGCGTGTGTAAAAGAGAGTGATCAGCTATCAGGATGGAGGTATTTTCTTCAAGGGTTGTATACACAGTGAGAGATGTTATGACAATTAAAGATTTTTATTATATATTGTGCACTTAAAGATCATAATCTCATTACCTATAAACCATAGTTTTTATTTCCGTCACATGTTAGGTTAATTGGGGCAAAAAGATTAGCCTGTCATCTCTTTTGACCAAATATTTCAAAAATGTTATAGGGCATGTTAATCATGACAATTTTTTGTAATATGTGGGATAGAGATGATGAGATTAAAGTTTTAGAGACATATAATAGAATATGATTATTTAGATAAAACATGAATACATAAATTTGTATGAGTATTTTATGGTATTTGTGACGGCGCGGTTCAAGTACTGTCGCAAATGAGTTGTTCATAATTACCAATGAAAAAATGGTATTTTTCTTCATCGCAAATGAGTTGTTCATAATTACCGATGAAAAAATGTCGCAAAAAGCCCTTTTGTGATGATTATCATCCGTCGTAATAGAAATATTTGCGATGAAGAAAAATATCACTAAAATAATCTTATTTGCAAACGGAAAGGAAATATATCCATCCACCTTCAGTGATTTTCGTTCACAAACAAAGCCACTGTCCAACACACAACATGCTCGATCCACAAGAAATACTACAATAGCTATATCAACATATTATTTTGAGCATCACAAACAGCCCAACCACAATCGATAGTCGTCAATGATCAAGTCCGTCCCAACTGTGAAACAAAGATACTAGATCCTCATACCATATAAACATCTTCCCTCTCACCCATTCAACGCTTGAATTGAATTAAAGGACATTTATAACAAAGTTAGTCAAACTACGCAACATATACTCTTCATGTGTGACTGATGGAACATTACAAGACCTACCTACGCATAATACTTCCACTGCATACCAGAGCATGTATGGAACTGTTGTCCAAATCCCAAGCAAATGCAGCATGCATATCGAATCTTCAATTGTAATGACAACGGTCTTGTAATAATACGTCAAACAGTGGTTCAAGCAGTCCTATATACTACACATTAAAGATCATATATGCCTACTTCCACTAATATTGATCTTCTATCACTGACATTATACTCTTCATGTCTAATTATATGAAACCACACATTTCAAATATAGTTTAAAAAATAGAGTTTGCAATGAATTGCAAAAGGGTATGTAAGTGTATCGCTTAACTAACTCCTTTAATTTGTGTAAATAATTCAAGTGATACAGAAACACATTAATTACTCATGTAGGTAAATACACTGGACAAGCCATGAATTATATAAGTAATTACTCATGTATGTGAATACAAAAAAATTGAGAAACCTAGTGAATTGCTCGTGCATGATTGGTGATCGAGTTAGTTACATCATGGAGCAAGCATCTTGCTAAACATCACAACCTTAGATAGATTACAGTGTGTTAAAGTAATCAACATTTCAAACCGACCTAAAAGTCCTTATAAATCTAAAGATTAAAAATCTTTTGTCATAAACTTGTGAGAAGCAAATTTCATCTAAGAAAAATATATGTACTCAACGAAAGGATTGGATTCCTATAGTTATAGTACATCAACAACAAGAAACATGAACAGAAGCTAAGTAAATTCTTTACAAAAAAAATCTGTGTAAGTACATTAGACATAATAGATAAAGAAGTGTGACGGTCATCTTTCTTAGCAGACAGATCAAAAATCAAGAAAATGTATGCAGTTGAGAGTCAAAAGAATGGCAACCTAACACCACACTCATGTTATATGGAGCACTCATGTTATATAGGCCAATGAAACTACATTTAATGTCTTCTCAACTGTGTTGAAGGGCCCTCATGAATGATCAAAAGTAATATATACATTCCAAAAAAAATAGAAAAGTTGGAAAACATAACAGTAGTAGAACCCTATAATAAGCCAGTTTCATCAACATATTATAATAAAAATGTGCAAACGGCCGACCAAATCAAAATTTTTATGACATGAACAAGCTGACAAGTAATGAAGCCCTCTCACTGGTACATGTGAACGACCATTGTAGAAGGACCATTAGGGCATCTGTGGATAGGTGTTAGGGTATTCCTCTCTTTTGACATAATCACTTAAAAAACTTGTAAGCAGCCATAAATGGCAAAGGATCTTGCAACCCTAATGCTTGTAGAAGATACCATCATGGAACACACAATCAACTATCTTGCTATGGGGAGAGAAAGAAGACGTACCACTCTCAGTTCGAGGAGTGGGATCCGCAAGAAGAGGTCATCAAGGATGGAATTGGAGGATCGGAGACAACCGTTGGGAAACTTGCTTTCTACTTTGGCGGTGCCCCGTTCCAATAGACTCGAGATCGACTAGGCAAAACACATTTTATAGAAGGTCTCTAAAGGAAGGGGAGGGGGAAGGGTGGAAGCCGGAAGGGCTTTTGTTGCTGAGAAGATAAGATACTACCATCTTGTCCATTCCAAAGACCGTGCAATTGACTTTGTTCTCCTCATTGAGGGAGTGTTGCAAAGTAGAAAGGATAACCCTCTTCTTGTATTGAAGACCACCCACCGTCTTCAAGGCCCGAAGGGGAGAAGCTAGTCAAGGCACCTTGGAATGGGTAGCTGCTCCTTCCCCGTACCTATGTGCCTGGCAAACTCCTGAGCTTGCTGTAGGAAATACCGATCTCCTTTTGGAGAAGAACGAAGAAACTGCTGCCATTGGTCGTCGTTGTTGGGGAAGGAGTAGTTGCCACCACCTTAATGGAGGGAGAGATACGTAGACAGTGAATTGATGTTCCCCACCTTTTTTTTTTGACAAACCCTTCCCTCCACCTATACCGGGTGTAACTATAGAGTCTTATCCCCTTCTCATATACCATAGCTCAAATCTTATAACTACTATAC
The DNA here is from genome assembly GCA_014218235.1 of Colocasia esculenta. Lineage (NCBI taxonomy): Eukaryota > Viridiplantae > Streptophyta > Magnoliopsida > Alismatales > Araceae > Colocasia > Colocasia esculenta. The sequence goes on along the minus strand of JACBKR010002712.1, from coordinate 17,698 downwards.
AGACTCATGAAATAACTATGTGCTTGCCATATTAAACACTTTCTATATATTAATGCATGCGTGCAAGTAAGAAATATTCCTATCATTTCACGTGAGAACACCGTAACAAAAGCATTCAAATTTCAACAACAAGGTCTGACTAGAAAGGTCGTAAAATTCCCTATGCATCGATAAATCATTTCCCTATTCCAAATGCGGCGACGAGGAAACGTCTTCAAGACCATGATTTCTGATCTAGTTTGTCTGTTTAGCTTAAATAGAGTATTTGATTCTAAAGTGGAACGAACATTCATATCATACGAGGCAACCCTGGTCAGCTTAGACAAATGTAAACACGTAATTGCGACCGCGACGCCATCGCCATCTCTCTTTAGAAAATACTTGCAGAATATATACCAAAGATTAGTTAACATCAAAAAAGCGACAAGTCTATTTGACCATCCGGTTACGAACACAAGGTATGTAGACTGACGCTTCTGACCAAAACCTAAAACGGCTATATAAATTGACATTGATGAGCTCGAAGTGGATTACAGGATTTAGTTTCCAAGTCTGCAAGTCTGATTCTTTCACAAGACCTAGACTAGTTGTTCTTTGTCAAAAAAAAAAGGACTCGTCCCACGTTTTTTTTTCCTCCTGTTTACATAGACAACAAAGTGGTCAGCTGAAAAACTCTTTTGACGGTCAAAGTCAATTTTGGGCACTTTGGAATGCATTTGAGCTCCCAGACGGAGTAATTAGGTAGTAAGGATATGAATACTTTACCTGCAACATGCATCCCTTTTTACGACTAGCTAGGGTGAGACTTTTAGATGGCATTTGTACTACACGGGTCCTAATTGTTGTTAAAATAATGGGAATATCATGGAGCATGGTAATTGATCGTCATGTAAATCAGTTCAAATCGTATGGCAACCACAATAAGAAATAACATGTTTATGAGCACACGTTGAAAACAAAAATATATCATGAGTATATTGATCATAAGCACGATGATTATACAATAATCAAAAGACGAAAAAAGATTGTGGAGGCGTTCCATAATGAAACTCGCCTTAGAGAAAGCATCACCTCCACTATACGGTGCGATTGGGGTCCGGCAACCTTCTCCCAAAGTACAGCAGTGAGGCACGGAATCGGTCTCGCACAAGATCGATTTCGTAAGACAAAAGTTATATGTAAACATAGTTTCTCTTCAACAAAACAAAGGGCAAAATGACAGAGATGCATGCACCGAACACCGAAGCGCAAATCTTGGTATCGCCTAATCGTAGGAGCAGTGCGAGGAAGACCCAACTGAGGAAGAAGCAACGTGTCAGAGAAGCATCGCGAGAAAGAAGACGGACAACCGAGAGAGAGAGAGAGTTAGGCCTGTGAACGGTTCCTCTGAGAGTCGAACCGCGGTACCTTAGGGATAATTCGTAATTAAGAAAATCTTAATTACTCCCTTTTGGAGCCCACGCCCGTGATGGTCCGCCTCAAAAGCGGCGGTCCAGAGACCAGTCAACAGATGCCTCTTTCTCTCCAAGAAAGGGGAAAAACGTAAAAAGAATAAACAAAAACTACCAAGACAAGTCGATAGGACCACGTCATCACACGCGCGCGCCCGCCCAACCCGGCGCTGCGCTTGTATAATATGGTTTAGTATAATCCCTCCATTGTCTATAAGACATAGTCTCAGAGACACTTGGGGTTATAAAAATCCTACATCTCTTTAGAGATTTCTCATGTGTGACTAAGAACCTCACATAAGGGATAAAACTTACACACTCTTTTATGCACATTTTTACTTTATCAAATATTATGTTTCTTTTCCCCATTTCTTAATACTGCCGCCTTAAACCCCTTTTTACCCAACACTAATGGCGTCTCCAAACTGATGGGCACATGCGCGAGCTTTACGGACCCCCATGTATGTCTAAATGCAACTTACTGGGCTAAGGACTCCTTCTTTAGCCCCCCCTGGCTCCGTTGGTCGAATCATTTAAGAAATGAAATTGAAAACTTGAATTACTGGTGGTCTTCCCTTATCTGGAAGCAACAAGAAGCAAGCTTCAAGAAGAAATATATTCTATTACTCATAACCACAAGGATGCTACGTGGGGTATCTTTGTGGGCAAATTGTATGATTCTCCATCGACCCACGAAGAAGCTGACAAGTGTGGCATGGCATGTTCTTTCTCTCAACAGTAGAAGAGCCGGCCACCGGTGGAGGTATTCAATTCTAGCACCATTCTCCGACTGTTGTCTATATGGACTCTTCAAAACATTTAAACGTTTTTGGTTCATGCTCTGCAAAAGAGAAGAATATTATCTCAAAGGCAGAGGGTGACACAATACGAATACGAGAGCATTACGCCAGATACGATGGTCCACCTGCTCCCCAAACACGTTCAAATTCTCAAACGCATGGTTCAAAGTTCAAATTAACTTTGAAAATTCTTGCATGCCATTACGTGATTCTACTGCATGCATCAATACCTTGTGGCTTCAGGCCAGGGATTCGTCAGTTTATGGCTAGGGCGTGAAGTGCTCTAGGTATTTTGCGAGGATATCTCTGTAATCTGGCTTATTGATGTTTATAGTCTCATTTTTTAATAACTATCAATATATATATATGGTTATACTATCGCCATTAACTTTTAAAATGAAACAAATGGTTTTTATATGGGAATTCCATTGTGTCTTGATGAATATAATTAGTAAGATTTTCCTAGGATCTTTCTTAAAGAATATTCCTCAGCGTTGGCTGCGAGACGACTTGATGACATCACATTGACGTTTCGAAGTTTTTTTTTTAATTAATAACATCCCCCTTGACATCTTTTAAGATATTTCTTTAATGTTGTTTGAATAGGAAAACAAAGTATAGGTTTGCTTCGAAGGGTATTCTTTGATGATTCTTCAACGTCAGGGGTGAAATGTAAATACATAATTAGATTAATGGTCCAGACACAAATTCCAATCAGTTGCCAACGTCTAGAATCTCTCTAGCTACTTACAGCAGCTTGGCCACCAAAACACCTCCGTCTGGCGAACATTCCCCGCCTATTGCTTCCTGGATCTGTCACTCTACCGTCTGCATTATATTTTATCTCACAGCCACAGGTTTGGCACAAGTTATCCTCTTCTTTCAGCCACTAAGCAAAGCATACTGCACGCTTGCATAAGCTACTACGACATCTCTCTCTCTCTCTCTCTCTCTCTCTCTCTCTCTCTCTCTATAAATACTGCCAACAACCAGTTGAGTACAAGAGCTACATTCAAGTGTAACACGCTGGAAAACAAGTGATCAGAAGGGAGAGCGCACAGATCGCAGCAGCAAGCACTGAGGAGGACGGGAAATATTTAAGATGAGGCTGGGGCTGGACAAGGAAATCTCGCACTCGAGCCACCCCAGGCACAAGCTCAAGGGGGAGTACACAGAGGTCCCGTTCCGGTGCGATGGCTGCAAGGAGGCCGGCATCGGCTACAAGTACAGGTGCGACCTCTGTGACTTCGACCTTCACAAGGCCTGCGCCCTTGCCCCCGACACCATCTCCCACACCTTTTACCCCATGTGCGAGTTTCGCTTCCACAGCAGGCCACCGGGGCCCGCCGCCAGGGTCTGCGACGCCTGCCGGATGGACGTAACGGGGTTCGTCTACCACTGCTATATCTGCGGCTTCGACCTCCATCCCTGCTGCGCCAACCTCCCGCAGTGCCTCGACGACGGGGAGCGTAACCTGTACTTGCACCACAAGCTCTCGGACTCCTGCCACCGCTGCGGGCGAAAGGGACAAGGGTGGTGCTATAGGTCCGAGTGCAGGAACTATTGCCTGCACGTCTCCTGCGTCAAGGAGCTGCTGCTAGAGAGCTGGCAGGCCATGTACCTGAGCGTGGACAAGAACAAGGCCAGGGAAATGCAGACGAGGATCCCCAGACTCGGCGGGGCGACGCAGAGCCACAACAGGGGGGGAAGAAGGCCTCCTGGGAAGGTCGAGCGAGGCTGCCAGATAGCCGGCGCGGCGGCGCGCGTCATCATCTCCGCCGTCCTTGGGGACCCTACGCCCATCGTCGCCGCTGTTGTCGGGGGCTTGATATCTAAGTTGAAGTAGCAGTCCCCACGTACAATTCAAGGAGGTGAGGAAAATAATGGTGTCGTAGTAGATTTGTTATTCATTGTGATCCATCTGGCTACAAAGCTGTGGCTTATGTAACCTGTCTCCATGTAGATTGTAATGGTGAATAAAGAACTGAGGTGGTGAAGGATACAGTATATATATGTAATCTGTCGCATATAGGTTTTGACACCCCTTGGGTTAACTATGTAATGACGAAGCAAATCTGTGTATTTCGCGCGTGTATTATCTCAGCTTATCTAATTTCCTGTCTGCTTGTGTGGTGCATGCTACCATATATAAGAATAGAAGCAGCACAGACTAACCGAGTATATATGTAAATATGTCAGATTTTAAGATTATATCTTGTTAACAAATCATAACGTGCAATATAAAAAAATTCTATAAACTATATGAATGAGATAAGTGGATTTAGCTCAAAAGGACATCCAAATTATAACTCTACTACCACAGGCAAGGCCATTAGAAGAATATAACTATAGGTATATATGCTAGCTCTTACATTTGTCATTCTCCAATAACTAGATTATTTCCTAGATATGGAATAACTAGTTACATCAAACGACAATTAATGTAGCGAGACTACTCCCTTAACCAAGTTAATTCCCCATGTTTCTTTTCTAATATGTCATGAGATGCATAAAAATATTTGCAATTTTTTTCATTAGAATCATCATCAATTCTAACCATCTACGACTTGTCTGTGGCCAAACTTAGTCTCAATTCTACGAACTGATCTGATTAACCAGCCAAACTGGGCTAGGAATTCAATGGAGATAGCGGTGTCAAAGTCAAAGCCCAAGCCCATGAAAACTACAAAATGTATTGACATGTAGAGAAGCATGTTTTCTAGTTACATATAACATTCTTAATCACTTGAATCTCGAACTTTTATTGAGACTAAGATGGCATTTGATAACACTTATTTAAAATATCTGAATCTAATTTTTTATCTATTGTCTAGATCTATAATTAATAAGTACTTAACATATATTAGATCCTATTAAGAAGTGTTTAATAACTAACTTAAATGAAGTCTAAATTAATATATTATTCATCGTGTATATCCCTGCCAGAAGAACCTCTCTTCTCTTCTCTCTCTCTCTCTCTCTCTCTCTCTCTCTCTCTCCTCTCTCTCTCTCTCTCGAGTGATCATGATCTCTCTCAACCCTTCCAGCTTCTGGAGCAAATCCTCCAGAGGCAAAGAGAAGTAGGAATGGGCGACACGCTGTACTTGTGCTGGGCGTCGTGGAGGAGCTCCCCGACGAGGTCTGCCCGGCCAGACTCCACGAGGAGGTCTAGACACGAGGCGAAGGCCTGGGTCGAGGGGCGGGGGCAGTAGACCAGCGGGGGATGGGGTACTAGACATATTATCATAAACGATATCTCCTTACAGAGCCATGTGCGAACTAGAAGAGCACAAGGATCTAAACCAAAGTAAAGACAAATGACAACTAGCAATAAAAAGGGTTATGAGATTGTTCAGTAAAAATACATCAATTGATTTAACAAAGCCCATAAAGTTACCAGAATACCCACAAAAAGAGCATAACATTTAGACTTGTTCAGAACTTTTCAAAACAAATCCAACAATTCAGTATCTAGTAACAGAGCATCTTCTTGTTACTGGTAAATCAAAGGTATTTCTCCTATGCACAAATATATATATGTATATATATGCATAGATTTCCATGATACCTCTTGAACTTCCCTTATGAACAAGGCCATATGAACATGACATCAGATGACCAACTGAGTAAACATATGTAACTCTTTTTCTATTCTCTGATTTGGAATTGGATGGCAGGAAAGAAGTGCAGAAAAATAAGCAACTGTGGCACTTCTCATAAATAAATAAATAAACATGAATGACACAGGGAATCACATGATGATCACCAACAAAAGAAAGATCATCGCCAATAACACTACTAGGAGGAGGGTTTTTACAGCAACTTATTTGTAGCGACTAAGAAAAATGGCCATAAAAGATGGGTTTTAAACGGCCGCCAATCTTTCGGCACAGTAAAAGCATTGAACTTTTTACGGCGATCAGGTATGTTGCTGTAAAATTACTTTGTTTACATCGGCTCCGGTAAGGACGTCTGCGAGGAGGTTTTTTTGTTGAAAAGTTTTTACAGTGTAAGAAATTCTCACCTTGAAAAAACACTCAAGAATTTGCAGCCAGCCTTCTCTCCGTGGAAACCCCCAAAAATTTCCCCAAATTCCACATTCCCGGTCCCTTTTCCCTCTTCCCTCTTCCATAGCTTGCGCAGAGCAGCCCTCTTCCATTGCTTGGAGCGGAGCAGCAGAGCAGCGAGTAGTTTGGTGTGGAGCAGCAGAGCAAGGATGCTCTTCATCGCTTGGCGCGGAGCAGCAACGCAGCGAGGATCTTCGATAGCTTGGCGCAGAGCAGCAAGGACGGTAGGTTCCCTCTTCCCCTTCTATTTTCCGTTTTCTCTCTGCCCTCTTCCCCTCCCATCTCGACCTTTCCCAGCCCTAGAGCGCAGACCACCATGGTGCTCCCATCTCGGCCCTTCCCCAGCCCTAGAGCCCAGACACCACTCCCCCGTCATCACTGGCAACCTCTATCGACACCAAAACCACATGAAAGAACCTTCGATCGCCTCTCTACGCACTCCTCTTCCCACCGGGTTCTCCTCCACCCTCTCCCCTTTGTCCTCTGTATCTCCTCGGTGCAGACATTAGCAGTGACGAGGGATGGCGGTCGGTTCTCCACAGCACCCATGCTGCAGGGGTGACGGGCGCGGTCGGCGTCTCCCTCTCCTTGCCCCTTCTCTAGCATCAATATCTCCGGCGGCGGCGCTGCCAACTGGTACGTAGAGCATCCTTAGGCTGGAAGACTGAGAAGACTCTAATGAATTATGGGTTCAATAGATCCTGTTATTTCTGATTTTTATCATATTCTTTCTCATTTGGTTTTTTTTATCAAATTTAGGTGATTGTTGAGAAGGCTGAGAAGACTCTAATGAATTATGGGTTCAATATTATTATCTTAGTTAATCATTTCTGTCTGCTGCCTTTGTAGTTGTTTCTTTCCTTCTGTACTTCTTGTCTGAAATAGACACCATTTTCATTCTTTTTAATTCAGGAAATCTAATTTTTACAGCGACATTTATCGCTGTAAAAACATATATTGTCGCTATAAATAAGATTTGACGGCGACAATCGTGTCGTCATTAGTCGCCGCTAAATGTCTTGTCGTAGTTGAAATTTTACGGCGACTTTTGTGCGTCGCGTATAAGATTTCTTACGGAGACATTTTGTGTCGCCATTTAAAATCTTTTACGGCGAAACTTTGGTCGCCGTAAAAACCTTTTACGACGACAGACGCCGCCATACGTTTGTTTGGTCGCCGTAAATAATATATTACGGCAACAAAAGTCGCTATAATTATTATCTAAAAAATCAATAAATAACAGTAAATTATTATCATACAACTTGTACATTACAATTGTCATGTTCCTTCGTACAAACAGCAATGGCATCACAAATCTAAAAATGAAATTCACATAAGTACTTAGAATCAACATTTACATACACCAAACTTACATCTTAAAGTCACAATCAAAGTACATGACATTACATTGAAACAAAAAATATAATGTACTACATAAAGATCAATGTACTGCTCCTAAATCTCTATGAAATTGAAACATCATATCCATGAACTTCTTGTTCACCAACTCATTCATTGAGATGACATATCACTTTGTAGACAAGCAGTCACCTCAGCGGTCACCTCTCCTTTGTTTGAAAAGTTTTTCTTGGATCTAAGCCACCTCTTCTTTTTGTTGAAAATTAACTCCTCCATTTGTGATATTCTCTCATCTTTGTCCTTCACTAGGGCTTGAAGTCCAGCAATGGTGGTTGTTGTAACAGCTGACTTGGAAGGTGGCCTTGGACCACAACCTCATCCTCTAACATAGCCAGATCTCTGTCCGACCACCAAGCTAAGTACCTCCTCTGGAGTTGATGCAACCGGAGAGTCACATGGTTGTGAAGCAAGCTCTTCTAATTTCTTTGACAGTTCCTATATTTTAAGAGAGAGAGAGAGAGAGAGAGAGAGAGAGAGAGAGCAAAAGGTTAGTGTGAATAATGAACACAAATTTATTAAAAATAAATAAACAAAAAAATAGACAAAAAATACATAAACTTGTTGATTGTTCCTCTCAAGAGCCATCTTTTTTTTATGTGTTAGTCTCTAGAGTTCATGTGCTGGAGGCTCTCCTCCTTTATTACGCTATTAAAAAAATGGTTAACCCACTATAAGATACTGTATATAATTAATATCAACAAAAAATAAACTCAGAATACCTCTGCCCAACTAACTTGCTTGAATGATCTTCGCCCTGTGATATGACTAATCACTTGTTAGAACGATTAACTTTGTTTCTTTCACTCATTGCCTATATCATAAATCAAGAAAAATATTATGATTGAAGAAAATTTCTAATATTTAAATAAGAGTTATTATCAATACCTTAATTTTTGACATCCAAAATAGTGACCAACCATGCCCACTCATTGGCATTTATATCCTCTGGAGGGTTTGGAGACAATCCTCGTCAGTTGCATAAGACTGATAATGACGATACAATGTGATCCGAACATCTTGATATCTCCGACCAGCTATCTCATAGATAATTTCCTGATGTGGATATCATTACAAACTTCATCTCCTACTCTAAGCTCAAATTTGTCCTGCACATATATAGCCAAATAAATTACAAAATATGAATGAGAATTCTAATAAAATATAGCTAATTTATATGTGAACAAATACTTACCAACATTTTTCATAAATCTTGGTCTTTCTATCTCAGGAACATCACGCCAATAAGGCACATCAAAAGAAGCACATAGTGTTACCAATCGAGCTATCTCCAACTAGATCATCTGTATTTTCACCAAATGGTCTTCTGAATTCCATATCAATCTGAACAACCAACTTTGCATTGTTATATCCTCTCATTTTTTTAATGTTCAAGTCCTTTAAACTTCCCCCTGCTTTTTCTAATCTTGCTACATGTAGGATCAGATGCATTAGTAGAACCTGCTCAAAATGATGACAATTATGTACGATCAATTACATGTATGCTAATAATATCATGTAAAGTTCAAATAATAATTTCACCTTGAGACGATGCTATCTGACTAATTTGGCAGTTAGTTTCTTGTGAACTTGCCATGTTCTAACCAAAGAAGATAACCTACTCAGGTAGGCCTAGATACACTGTAGGCAAATAGACAATCTCAAATAGTTGCTGATAAAATGATGATAAATATGTTGGCCCTTTATGTACGGCAGCAAGGTAACCTAGAGGGGGGGGGGGGGGTGAATAGGTTTTTCTGAAATCTGAAATCAAAACGTGAACACTTAAATGTTTGGTTAGTGTTAGTGTGATGAAGAGTGGCAGTTCGGAAGCAAAAGAACAATCACACAAAAGGACACAGGAGATTTATCCTGGTTCGGCCTTCCCACATGGAAGTCCTACGTCCAGTCCCCAAGCAAACTCTTGGGATTTCACTAACCAAAGGTACAGTCCCTTCAAGGACACTACAACACCCTGGATACCCCACCAGGTCTTCTTCTCTTTCCGGGCAAGAAGGCAGCCCACTTCTTTTACAGGCTTAGAAGCAAACCTCCTGGAATAAACCCCAGTGCGGTTCTGCTAGACTTAAACCCCCAGCTAGGTCATGTTGGTACAAACCCCAACAATGTTCTGCTAGACACTAACCTCTAGCTAGGTTACACACTGTATACAGTCCTACAGCTGGACAAGGTTCTTTCTTAGAAAAGAAAGAACAAGACTGGGAGCTATTACAAGATGGACACAATGAACTCTAGCTCACAGTCACAGACTCTCCCCAAAGATTACAATGAGCACAGGGAGAATGGAAGAGAAGAAGGCTTGAAGGCAATGAAGACTTCTGCTTTGAAAGCTTCTGTAGATTTTGGCTCGAGCTTCTCTCTTGCTTTGAGTGTATGTGGCGTTTGAGGTTTCTCACTTGGATGTACATCCTTCAAAGATGTTCAGGAAAAGGCTCTACTTCTTCTTTAGCCATGCTTCATCTTTTATATGAGAGGCTTTTGAAAAAGGATCCATTGAAGAGATCCGTTGGAGTTATAGCCGTTGCTCATTCCTCTTCATTGTCTTAATCAGACTCTGATGGTCTTCGAGGTCTGTACACATAGAAGAAAGTGTTAGCATAGAAGAGTGTTATGATAAACGATGCATAGTACTGTGCTTCTGCTAACACACTGAAAATAGAGTCATATCTTTTTTGACAAGATTATGCATGCAGCTTTTTCTGTCAGACAATATTTGACTTTTCAATGAGCGCCAAAAACACTTTCAAAATATTCAAGAGAATCTATGTGAATATGACTATACAATCGTTGTTTATTTACAAGTAAATCGTTCTTGCAAGTTATGAACAAATCGATTGAAAGACAAGTCGATGTTCACTTAAGAAATCGTTACGGTCTAAAGAAATCGTTGTGAGAACAAATCGTTGTGCTCAATTATCAAATCGTTACGCGCCTTAGCGAATCGTTATGGAAGGCAAATCGTTGCGCTTACAAGACAAATCGTTATACGATAAAATCGATGTTTCACTTAACGAATCGTTACACGATCAAATCGTTGTGTAACTTATGAAATCGTTTGTGAAATCAAATCGTTCTGATCACTTGAAGAAATCGATGTGATCACTTATGAAATCGTTATGCAAGTAAATCGTTGTGGCATCGATTTCTTAACAAATCATTGCGCTTACAGAAGAGAAATCGTTGCGAACACTTATGAAATCGTTATGGCATGATTCTTAACAAATCGTTGCGCTTGTTACTTTGGCACTTAAACAGAAATCGATGTATATGAGTTAGACATCGACTTTATCATTTTAGTGCGTCAAATATTGCATCAATGAAAGACTAGCATTTTGCTATGAGATTGATGCGACACAGATAAAACAAAATATTCAATTTAAGTTACATCATAGATTTTGTTATCACCAAAATATGAGGTAATAAAAAGTGGTTCAACAATCTCCCCCTTTTGGTGATGACAAAATTTATGAGAATTTTCTGACATATAAATATATGAAACATATAAATGCAAAAAATTCATATAACATACAACTTCTCCCATTTTTGTCACTACTAAAAAGGAAGGATCTTACCAGGATTTCTCTCCCCTTTGAGAAAATTTCTTACCATTGAGGGGTTCAACAATTGTTAGTAATAAAGATAAAAATGAATAACTCCCCCTTAGTCTCTGCTCCCCTGAATGAGAGACTCCACCTGAAACTTGCAAACAATTGTTAGTAATAAAGACCAATTCAATTTTTGTGACTACTCTTTCTTCAGAGGAGATTGAATGAAGAGTTTGTAGTCACTCCTGCCTTGAGCATCCTTGGTTTTTGATGCTCCAAGACTAACCTGCAAGAAAATTACTCAAAGGTAGGTACCCAAATCCTTTTGGGTCCTTGATGGTTAGAAGCATGAAATATCCTTTAGGGATCCAAACTAAGTGCCTTGTTGTGCAAGTGTTTACAGTATGTCCTAGTTTATTGCAATGAGAACAACAATGAATATAGATTGTTTTGTTGTTCTATTTTTATTGTGCTGAGTTTTTAGAACGTGATTCTGTAGACTTTTTCTTTACAGGGGATTTTTCTGGGGCATCTTGGTTCTTTTACAAATTTTGGTAGGGGATATTTTCTGGAATCATGGCTTGTTTCCTTTTTCTGGAGGTATGTATCCAAGCCCTTATTTGTTATTTCCAGATTTTGACCCTTTTAAACATAGAGCTAAAGAAGTTTTCCTTTTCTTAATTTTCTAACTGATTCTTTTAGGTAGAGATTTTCTTCAGTTAGAGTTTTTAATTTTTCTTCTAACTCTAACTTTTCATTGTCCTTATTTTTAAATCTTCATTCAAAAGGTAAATATTATCTTTATTGTCCTTAATTGTTTTTCTAGTTGCTCTAGTTCGGATTTAAGATCAGAATTGGTTTTCTAAGCAAATAGTGTTGTTTTCAGATTTTTAGTCTTTTAAAACCCCCTTATGTTTTTCATATAGTCATTAAAGACTTCTTCTAAGTCTTCTTATTCTGACCCTGAATCTGTGCAAGAATTAAAAAATGAGTCAGAATGTACCTCATCTAGTCCCACCATGAGGGCTAGATTTACTGCTCCTTTTCGGAATCTGAGCTGATGATTCTGAGCTTGTGACCTCATCATTTTCCCAAGTAGCCGCCATGGCTTTCTTTTAAACTTCTTGTGCTGCTTCTTAGGCTTCACGGTTGGACCAGTCTTTTTGAGCCTTGGGCATCTGGTCTCAGATGTCCAGTTTTCTGTATTCATAGCAGACTGGTTCTTTTTCTTTTCTCTTTTCTTTGAATCCTTCTTGATCCATTTTTCTTCTTGAGAATTTTCTGAAGCTTGGACAGAACTTCATCCATATTACAGTCTTAAGAATCTACATCCTGGGACTAGAAGAGGAGATGGAAGGAGCAGCTACAACTTTAAGAGCATTAGTACATTTCTTCTTAGATGAGCTTTCAGATAATCGCTCCATATTTATTTCATGTGCCATGAGAGAACCTATTAAATTATCAATGATAATTTAGTTAAATCATGGGCCTCTTCAATAGCAGTTACTTTAGGTGTCCATGAAATGGTTAAAGACCTAAGTATCTTCCTAACAGTTTCTTCATTGGAAAGAGTTTTACCAAGAGAATTTAAACCTACTACTATGCTTGAACATCTATTATACATAGTAGTAATATTTTCGTTTGGAAGCATTTAAATTGTTCGTATTGTGAAACAAGAATATCTATTCTAGTTTGTTTCACTTTATCGTTCCTTCATAAGTTATTTGCAGTTTATCCCAAAATTCTTTAGCAGATTTGCATATAGATACTCTACTAAATTCCTTTTTAGATAAGGTACAACATAAATAATTTTTTGCCTTAAAATTTAGAGATAGTTTACTTTTATCAGCAGGTGTAATGGCAGTAGTGCCTTCATCAGGAACAAAAACATAATCACCTACCTCAATACCTGCCACAGATCAAAGCCTGTGCCTCGAATGAAGCATTCCATTCTCATATTCCAATATTGGTAGTCTTCTCCATCAAAGAATGGGGTCTGGTGACTGATTGACCTTCAGCATATCCTTGAGCTGCCATGGATCTTTGCTCTAAGATCGTTGGATCTTCTTGAAAGTTCAGAGACCGCTCTGATACCACTTTTTGGCCTTTATGTATGCAGCAAGGTAACCTAGAGGGGGGGGGGGTGAATAGGTTTTTCTGAAATCTGAAATCAAAACGTGAACACTTAAAAGTTTGGTTAGTGTTAGTGTGATGAAGAGTGGCAGTGCGGAAGCAAAAGAACAATCACACAAAAGGACACAGGAGATTTATCATGATTCGGCCCTTCCCACATGGAAGTCCTACATCCAGTCCCCAAGCAAACTCTTGGATTTTCACTAACCGAATGTACAGTCCCCTTCAAGGACACTACAACACCCTGGATACCCCACCAGGTCTTCTTCTCTTCCGGGCAACAAGAAGGCAGCCCACTTCTTTTACAGGCTCAGAAGCAAACTCCTGGAACAAACCCCAGTACGGTTCTGCTAGACTTAAACCCCCGCTAGGTCCTGTTGGTACAAACCCCAACAAGGTTCTGCTAGACATTAACCTCTAGCTAGGTTACACACTGTATACAGTCCTACAGCTGGACATGGTCTTTCTTAGAAAAGAAAGAACAAGACTGGGAGCTATTACAGATGGACACAATGAACTCTAGCTCACAGTCACAGACTCTCCCCCAAGATTACAATGAGCACAGGGGAATGGAAGAGAAGAAGGCTGAAGGCGATGAAGACTTCTGCTTTGAAAGCTTCTGCAATTTTGGCTAGAGCTCTCTCTCTTCTTTGAGTGTATGTGGCGTTTGAGGTTTCTCACTTGGATGTACACTCCTTCAAAGATGTTCAGGAAAAGGCTCTCTTCTTTCTTTAGCCATGCTTATCTTATTGAGAGGCTTTTGAAAAAGGATCCGTTGAAGAGATCATGGAGTTCTAGCTGTTGCTCATCTCCTCTTCATTTGTCTTAATCAGACTCTGATGGTCTTCGAGGTCTGTACACATAGAAGAAAGTGTTAGCATAAAAGAGTGTTTATGATAAACGATGCATAGTACTGTGCTTCTGCTAACACACTGAAAATAGTAGGTCATATCTTTTTCTGACAAGATTATGCATGCAGCTTTTTTTGTCAGACAATATTTGACTTTTCAATGAGCGCCAAAAACACTTTCAAAAATTCAAGAGAAATCTATGTGAATATGACTTATACAATCGTTGTTCTTACAAGTAAATCGTTGCAAGTTTATGAACAAATCGATGTGAAAGACAAGTCGATGCGTTCCTTAAGAAATCGTTACGGTCTAAGAAATCGTTGTAAGAACAAATCGTTGTGCTCACTTATCAAATCGTTATATGCCTTAGCGAATTGTTATGGAAGGCAAATCGTTGCGCTTACAGACAAATCGTTATACGATAAAATCGATGTTTCACTTAACGAATCGTTACACGAATCGTGTGTAACTTATGAAATCGTTTGTGAAAGCAAATCGTTTGTGAAAGAAAATCGTTCTGATCACCTGAAGATATCGATGTGATCACTTATGAAATCGTTATGCAAGTAATCGTTGTGGCATCGATTTCTTAACAAATCGTTGCGCTTACAGAAGAAATCGTTGCGAACACTTATGAAATCGTTATGGCATCGATTTCTTAACAAATCGTTGCGCTTGTTACTTTGGCACTTAAACAGAAATCGATGTATATGAGTTAGACATCGACTTTATCATTTTAGTGCGCCAAATATTGCATCAATGAAAGACTTAGCATTTTGCTATGAGATTGATGCGACACAGATGAAACAAAATATTCAATTTAAGTTACATCATAGATTTTGTTATCACCAAAATATGAGGTAATAAAAAGTGGTTCAAAAAATAGGCAATCTCAAAACAGTTTCTGCATAAATAATGGTTCATGCAATTCTTAAATCAGCCACATTGCAACAAATGTGAGACATCTGACAAGGCTTGGGTACCATTGAGCATGCTTCGGTATGATATAAAAGGTATGCAAAGGATGATATGGCAACAACAAACTGGTTAGAAATTATAAGAGAACATATTGATCAAGGACTTTTAGAGATAACCATGCAGGTTCAAGTTTTCAACAAGTGAAAGATCATGCCCTACAAACTAAGATATACCTGTTTCACAAGTTTACTGAATTGGGCCTTTGAAATTTCAGATGCACCACTAACTGTCTTTCCACTGAAATAGACCGGAAGTCCAGACAATCATTCTGTGCAAATACATATGTAAGTTATATTTTAAAGCGATATTATATTTCCACTTATGACAAGGTAAAACAATTTTACCTATTTTTTTAACACCGTTCTTTTGTAATTCAGATGACTTCAGGTTGTAAAATGCTTTGTCCTTTACAATTATACCTCTACCAGCAAAAGCCCATTTACAATTATACCTCTACCAGCAAAACAACTGCAGAAAGGAGGAAATCTATTCTATAGCACGGCCAGCACCCGCTCGGGGACCGTCACTTGGGCGAAGTGGTGCATGAGGTTTATGAAGACACCCTCTTCAAAGCGGCATGGCTCGAGGCACATGCGGCAGAGGAGGGCGTCCACAGTGTGAAACCGGCGGGCGGAGGTGAGGCAGTGGAGGATGGCGGCGTAGGTGGTGTTGTGACTGAAGTCGTGCTGTCATTCGGCCGCGGCATTGAAGACGTCAAGGGCCCTCTGCGGGTCGGGCTCCTGGACGATCATGCAGACGGCTCGGCATGGGTAATATAGCGGGAGCGAGAGGAGGTGGAGGGGCGAAGGGGCACCACCTCCCGGTGGGGGCGAAGGAGGGGCCAACTTGGAGGACCTAGGGGCTTACTAGAGGGGGGAGATCCATGGGAGGACGCTGGCGGCGGCATTGGCAGAGGACGAGGAGTGCAGGTGCGGCGTGGTGACGAGGCAGCGTCTCCTCATTTGAAGGGATAGGGGAGCTGCATCTCCACCGGCGGCCGGGCACACGCACGCGCTCTACCTGTTCGATGGAAATCCTCCTCCGCCACCATCGAAGCCGCCGCCACCTCCGATGCCTCCCTTGCACCTCCTGCACCTCTTGCCTCCAAACTCACCAACCTACCCAGATCCGTCACTAGTTCCTCCACCACCACCATCGAAGCTGCTGCCACCTCGGATGCCTCCCCCTGCGCCTCCTGCACCTCTCGCAGCTCCAAACTAGCCAACTTGCCCAGATTCGTCACTAGTTCCTCCTCCTCCGCCACCATCGAAGATGTCGCCGCCTCCGATGCCTCCCCCTGCGCCTCCTGCACCTCTGCCAGCTCCAAACTCGCCAACCTGCCCAGATCCGTCACTGGTTCCTCCTCCTCCGCCACCATCAAAGTTGATGCCGCCTCCGATGCCTCCACCTATGCCTCTTGCACCCCAGCCAGCTCTAAACCCTCCACCACTGCCACTGCCAGCACCTCCGCCGCCACCTCCTCCAAAGGCACCAACTCCACCCACACCACGGCCCGCCCCACCTGTGCCACCACCAGTGCCTAAATGACCCCATGACCACTGCCTCCACTTGCACCGCCGCCACCCGCCTCCGCCGAATCCTCCACCACCTCCGCACCAGGAAGGATGTGAAGGAAAAAAGTGGTCATCCCCTCCCTTTTTTTTAGAGGTATTTTAAGATAATAGACATATTTGTAGACATTTATTAAGATAGTTTATCAAACAATCTAAATCTCCAATGTTTGACCGCTTTAAACATGAGAGGTTCAATAAGTGTTATCAAACATAGCCTAAGGATTGTGAAGACTGGGGCATCGTGAGCCGCAAGCCCTGAAAATATGAAGAAATTATTTTAGAAAGGCATAAAAATATAAAATAAAAATTGGTAGAGCGTGTAGCTGTCATCAACCACAATGTTGGGAGTTTAAGCCTTAAAGAATAATATATATCTCAAATTTTAATAAAAGCTAGAATTTGTCTGTATTAAGAATGATGGAACTCTATCTTTGCAGAAATATTCAAATAAAACTGCAGCTGGCAGTGCGTGGGAAATGGACGGATGGGGTCTCATCTATCATAATTTGAACGAATAGGCAACAACTTCCAAAGTAACAAACCGGTCGGCACCTCCCTTGTTGTAGAGAAAAGTGCAGCCCAATATAATGGCCGATAAGCCCGATTTTGGGCCCTCTAGACCATGGTGTAAACTAGGAGTGTTGGGCCATTTCAAGGGTCCCTAGCACTTCTCTGCCCAGCGCCCAACGCATGAGGATGGAGAATGGGTGTTTGGGGGTATTTTATTGGGGTCACTCAAATAAACAGCATAAACATAGGCCACCGGCCCACCCCCAAGTTCAAATTTTTGAAAGGCTGTAAAATTCTTTTCACTTCTTAGGACAAACATTGCAAATATATTATCTTTGCTAAAATATTGTTA
>JACBKR010002711.1:0-33346 GCA_014218235.1 Colocasia esculenta | reverse complement strand
TCCTTCAATCCCAAACCCTTTTCTATCCTCCTACTCCTCCTTCCTCTGTTACTTTAATTTCAGAAAAACCTCCTCTACTTGGTCTTTGACACAAATTTGCCGGATGACTTTGAGCGAAATACTCTTTCCACCATTCTTTTCACTGCCACTCATATCCACAGGACTGATCCTCCCAGTCCTGCCCGAAAAAGAGGAACAATCATCCCTCTGTTACCATCTCCTCCTCCTTATTTCCTCCTCTTTGGTACTCTCTTACCCTTGAACCTCACAAAAGATTCCTTTATAAGGATATCTTCAGAAGTGCATCCTCTCCTCATCCATTTATGTATTCCTTCCTCAACCTTTCTGAGCATCTAAATATTGTTCTTCCTCTTACCCAGTTCTCCCACTCTCAAAATCCAAAATCCTTGAGGGGACTGAGTTCAAGACTGAAGATCAGTGGGCAAATGTCAGGGCAACAAAGCTCAATACAACAAGTTCTTGACTGCCAGGGCCGAATCCATTACACATGGAGCTCATTCTCTCACTCTCTCTGGTGGTTCTTTCTCTTCTCAGCATAAGATTTGTGGGGTTCCTTTCATCCTGAAAGAGATCCGCATTGCCAGAAGCTTTCCAGCAGTACAGTGACTTCTGCTTCCTGAACAAACTGCCAGAAGTCCAGTTCTCTCAATTCCCTCAGCTATAGTGATGTTAAGATCCGAACGTCCAGTGAATATTCCCCTAACAGTAAATTTTGCTGATGTCCGGGTTGACTCTCTAGTCCTTTTGCCAAAGCTGCATTCCCTAGTATTTGATTCAGATGCAGGATCCCATGCATTTGACATGTTTGCCAAGCAGATGGGTAGAATGTCAGCCAAGCAGAGCAACTGCCCTCCTTCCTGCGGTTTATCTTCAAGAATACCACTCTGGCCGCATCTCCTCTCAGGTTTTGGCTCCACTCATTTGAGTGTGAAAGGCTTACTCCCCCCTTATGGACACTCATCTACAAGGAAACCAACCTTCAGTTAGAGGCCATCAATAGTTCCTTGTTTCATCAAATAAGCCCTCTCTCTCAGCCGAAGCCTTCATGGATCTCAACTCCATAAATCCTATTCAAGATTTATGTTCAGTGGGCAGCTAGATATGCAGCTTTCTTCTTCGCTCTGAAGCAGGATCTGATAGATCAGAAGATCTTCTATCCAATCTCTTTGGATAGATTTCTCCATCGTGCCAGCTTCGGAAAAGCACTTACTTCAGATTCATTCTGGACCCAGATCAGTATTCAAATTTTTGGATCAGCAACGGGCTTTGTACATTCAAAGGGCCACCCAATCCATGGGTCCCACTTCTCAGTTGCTTCTGGGGTTTTCCAACAGACGTTTGAAGACCTTGAGATCAGGCATGGGCTGTCATCTCACAGCATGCCTCCTTGTTATCTCCCTTGTACTACCTTTCTCATACTTAATACAATGCTCTCTCTCTTCTTTGTCTCACAGCTTATCTTTTTGCTTATTGACAAAAGGGGGAGAAAACTAAAGTAAATCTGAAAAACATGTTTAATTTTTGTATGATGTTAGTATATTTTGTCATCATCAAAAAGGGGGAGATTGATGACCAAACTGTCCCCATAATAAATATTTCATTTATTTATATATTAATTTTGATGATTAACAAAATAGTACTAATGGATTACTTGAGCCTTGAGAACAGGAAATAAAAGAAAAATGAAAGTTCAAGACAATCAGGTAAGTCTCATCTCACATTTCTATCAAGTCCTTTGTATCGACTTCTTTGATAAACAGAACGATTTCCTCTCTGACCGGAAAATTCAAAACAAATCGATGCCGTAACGATTTCTTTAAGACATCGCAACAATTTCTTTAGAACCCGTAACGCTCCTCTAGCCTCTTAGCCTAACGTTTCCTTAAGACATCGCAACGATTTCTCTTAGAACCCGTAACGACTCTCTAGCCGTAACGATTTCTTTGAAACTCGTAACGACTCGGCAGCCGTAACGATTTCTTTAGTTCTCGTAACGATTTCATTAGAAACTCGTAACGACTCGGTAGCCGTAACGATTTCTTTAGTTCTCGTACAATTTCTTTAGAACTCGCAACGACTCTCGTTATATCATTTCTTCTTTAGTTAGTTCACAACGATTTCTTTACAGTTCATAATGATGTGATTGCTGTAACGATTTCTTTAGAGTTCATAACGATTTCTTTAGAACTCGCAACGACTCTCGTTCATATCGATTTCTTTAGAGTTCATAACAATTTCTTTAGAACTCGCAACGACTCTCGTTCATATCGATTTCTTTAGAGTTCATAACGATTTCTTTACAGTTCATAATGACGTGATTGCTGTAACGATTTCTTTAGAGTTCATAACGATTTCTTTACAGTTCATAACGCCTTGGCTTTGTGTACGATTTCTTGTAACGATTTCTTTGAAACTCGTAACGACTTGATATTCATAACGATTTCTTTACAGATCATAATGACTTGATAGCGTTCATAACGACTTGCTATAACTCATAATTACGATTTGTCTGTTATTGCTAACGATTTCATAAGTTTATGAAGTCATCGAGATTGTTTTTATCGAATTTCTGGATGTATCAGTATAATGCTTTTTAATAGCGTTGAAAAGTCAAAGTCATATCTTGTCTGTTGACTGCTATGCATTTATGCTCTCTGATCGTATCTCCCATGCATGCAGACAATATCTTCCATGTATGCTACTCTGTCTACGTACTTTTAGACAGAAAGGAGCTTTGCTATATATTGCAATATCTGTTCCATCTACAACTAACAATCGACGGGCAGTCTTAGCTGTCCTCTATTTATTGTTGATATGCTTACAGATATCTGACAAGACTCATCAGTACAACGTTGGACACAAGATACAAGTTCTATGACATTTCTTTGGGCGTGTACAAAGGATAAAGACTAACGTCAGAAGCTTCCTTAGTGACCAGTCTAACGTACACCAGGATGAGAACACGGACACTTCAACGTTCGAATTTGAATCAGTAGTTTAAATAGAAGACTCAAGACGGAGAAGAAACATAGACAATAGAGCAACAACGCTTGCAATTTGAAGAAGAGATTCATCTTTTCTAGTCTTTAAGATAAAGAAGACGCGAAGCTTCCACTCCAACTTGTTCTTAGCTCTTAGCTCTCTGTGCTCAAAAAGTTTTCCGATTTGTGAGAGCCTGTGTAGTCCTTGAGAGAAAACCTTGTTAAATCTCTTCTCTCGCGGGCCTTGGTAGCTTCAGTGTGTAGCGGTCAAGCTAGAGTCTGAAGCCTGTTTCCACCCTTTTCCTCTTTGTTGTGTTCCCTTCTGGACAAAGGAAACCTGGTGGTATCCGGGTGGTTGTGTTCCCTTCTGGACGAAGGAAGACCTGGTGGTATCCAGGGTGGTTGTTTTTCCCTTCAGGTTGAAGGAAGACCAGTTGAGGCTGGGTGTAAGGATCCTTGAGGGGGTTTGTACCCTTGGTATGAAATCCTGAGGTATTGCTCAGGACTGGACGTAGGTCTCCTGTGGAGAGAGTTCCGAACCAGTAAAAATCCTTGTGTCTTGTGATGTGTTTTGTGTGTTTTGTTGTCTTATTTGCTCTAACTCTAACCTTGTTATTAAGTTGTGCAATCCTTTCAGTAAACAGTTTTATCAGAGATTGAAGCTTTAATAACCCATTCACCCCCCCTCTGGGCTAGCTAGCTGGGCACAAAGCCGGATTTCTCCATCGCTGAGGATGGAAGAATACTATTTCAACCAGGACATTGTGCCCTGACAATGAGGAGCTGAAGAGAAAGCTAATGGATGAAGCCCACAAGACCTGTATACCACATCCAGGCGCAACCAAGATGTTCCAAGATATGAAAGGTCTTTGGTGGCCAAACATGAAGCGTGAGGTGGCTGAACATGCCGCTCCCTGCCTCACCTGTCAACAGGTAAAAGTAGAACATCGTCGTCCTGCGGGTGTACTTAGACCCCTGGACTACCCCGTGGAAGTGGGAAAGCATCGACATGGATTTCATCATGGGTTTTACCCCGAACTCGTGGTGGACTTGATGCTATCTGGATCATTGTGGACCGTTTTAACTAAGTCCGCACATTTCTTGGCAATCAGAGAACTTGGAGTGTGGTTGTGTTAGCAGCATTATATGTAAAAGAAATAGTAAGACTACATGGAGTCCCCGTATCCATAGTCTCAGATCGTGACCCCAGATTCACTTCTAAGATCTAGAAGGGACTCCAGACTGCGTTGGGCACGAAACTCAATTTCAGCACTGCCTTCCACCCACAGACGGATGGACATACAGAAAGGACAAACCGATAGTGGAGACATGCGACTACCTGCACTTAGATTTTGAAGGCTATTGAATGAGCACTATCCCTGATAGAATTCGCCTATAACAACAGCTATCAGGCGAGCATTAAGATGGCACCATTTGAGCGTTGTACGGAGAAGCTGCAGATCGCCAGTCTTGTTGAATGAAGTAGGTGAACAACAATGGCTGGGACCAGATATGATACAGACAACTAGCAGAGATATACAGATTATCAGAGACAGGATTAAGATAGCTCAGTCCAGGCAAAAGAGCTATGCTGATAAAAGAAAGAGATTTAGAATTTCAAATCGAAGACCATGTATGCTGAAGGTATCCCCGACCAGAGGATTTAAAGGTTTGGGATGAAAGGCAGCTATCCAAGATTCATAGGTCCATTTGAAGTGTTGGAGAGAGTTGGCGAGGTAGCATATCAGCTGGCCTACCTCCCCAGTTCTCAACAGTACACAATTCTTCCATGTGTCCATGCTAAGGAAGTACGTGTATGACCTGTCACACGTAATCAGTTATGATGACATCATCTTAAACAAAGACATGACCTATGAAGAAAGACCAGTGAAGATCTTGGACAAGAAGAGCAACAGCTTCGGAATCGATCTATACCCGTGGTCAGATATTGTGGAAATCACGAAGTTGAAGAGGCCACGTGGGAGCCCGAAGCATTAATACGACGGAATTATCCAGAATTATTCAGTAAGTCACTCTTCCTCTCACGATCATATGAATTTGGGAACCAATTCTTTTAGAGGGAGAGGATGTAGCACCCTTGATTTTTAAAAATCCAAATCAGATAAATTTTTTATTTTAAATAAATGAGGTAAATAGATTTATTAGAATAAATGAGAAATAAGTGAAATAAAGAGATTAACCAAGCCCATAAGTTAAAACCTAATGTGTTGTGTAAATGGCCCAAATACAAAATATGGGTCCAACTAGGGATAGCCCATCATGGGATGGGAGGTAATTTAGCCTAATTCGGAGTTAATTATTAAATAAATTGAAAATGGGTAAGATATGAATAAACTAGCTTATAAATATCTCTACAAGAGTCCTAAACCTACCCAAACCCTCTACCCACGAAATTAAACCTCTTCCACATCTTATTAGGTAGATAATGGCAAGGAAATTAGGGGATAATTACTAATTTTCGAAGTTGGAGGAGAAGAGAGGAGTTTTAGGTGTTTGGACTTTATTAGCCTTAAACTCTCCAATTTCGGCCCTATCAACCTTTAGACCATAGTTGGAGCTCTGGAGGCCGAAGAGGAGGAGTTCTAGACGAGGAGAGCAAGGGAGAAGGTTGGATCAAAGGGGAGATCTCTTATTTTCGTCCCCACTAGGGTTTTTCTTTACTACAGCAAAGGTAGGCAATCTCTCAAGCTAAATTCGTGTAAAATTACCCTAGGTAGTCATCATGATCACTTTCAAAGCCTTCTGGTTTCGCTCTATTTCGTTCACCATCCATGAGGGAGATTAATTCCTTGAAACCCTATCATATCTATGTACCCACCGACCCTTCTGTTTGCTTTCAAACCCTGTGCATACTTGACCACATACTATGCGAAAATTCTCATAAATACTACATCATGTTAGCTTTCAACGCCCTAGTTTCCCTAATTTTCATCATGTATCCATCACTAATTAATTCGTTGATCCATAACTATGCTGTTTAGGTCACTGAAATGTCCTAGTCCAAGCAAGCTCTATACATGACTATTTTCTAATTAATCGTGATCAGTGATAAATCTTCATGTCTACTCTCGTTTAAATTTGGTTCATATGCTTTTTGGGATCACTAAGTGGTTTATATCGAATTTGGAATAGCCCTGTATCATGTAGACCCACGGAAAAAGGCAAAACCTCTTTTCTGGGGCTCGGGCCCCCCCTGATATCGCGACGACCCGATCCGCCGCGACCTCAGAGGTGGTCGCGACACCAGGACCCGTCACGATCTGAACGCGACATGGTCGACTGGTCGCGACCTGCTTTCAATTCACCCCAGCGCCCGGCTCAGCAGAACGCGACCGGTCCCTGGTGGCGCGACCTGATGCGACCATTGACTCCTCCTTCGCGACCTGATTCTAAACGCGATCCGACCCTATGTCGCGACCTGAAAGCGACAGACCCCCTGCGTCGCGATCTGACTGTGGCGACCAGAACCCTAATTTTAACCATTTTAACCCTGCTATATGGGTTCTATTAACCTTGTTTAACCCTAATTAAGTATTGTCTTGAATAACTTCGAACTGTTAATCATAATGGACATTATTACACAGAATTAAATAATCTAAAGCTATATGCACAACTATACATGTTCCCTTGATTTCTTACACTTGCACACACTTAACATTCATGATTGCCTTTAAACCCTATTAATTTACTCAATAATATATCTGGTAATTTAGCGAAATAAATTACTAAATTTCCCTTTTTTAATTAACTACACTTGTCTTTGTTTTACTTCTGCGTTTTATACACCGTTACCATTTCCTCTCGGCCTTCGAGCACTCGAGGCACGAGGGACCAGTTTTTAACACATTTTCCTCTTGACTTGGACCCCCTCTCCACCAGGAAGACTCCTGACTGGACCAGGGACTCCTTGTCAAGGCCTCCTAAGTCTTCTTGGCTTTGGCGCATGTCCTTAGCTGACGACTGGTTGTACCTAATACCTGTTACACACCCTTAGGGATCAGTACATCCATGGCCTTAGTGTGTTCCTCTCTCTTATCTTGTGATCACGCCGAACCACCAGGCTCGTGTTCACGGCACGGCTAGTGGGCGGTTGTGACTTCTACCAGACTGCCGGTACCCCGACCTGATACTGCGCAACTGTTACTATCGGTGTTACGTTGTTTTACGATATTGTCCCTATCTCGTCTACTATCTATATCCTCTCATCTGTTCACGTTCTCTCTACACTCTCATCTATTTCGTCTACTACTCTCATCTGTTCTTGGTACTCTCTACTTGGCCATCATTGATTGTCTAAGATAACAAACATGACTAGCAACATTATAAGGGGCCCGATCTGGTCCTTGGGAGGAGCACCTGAAAGGCTATACTCGCGGGGGTCTAATGATCTGGGTGATGGCATACACCTAATGCATGACACGTAAGATTTAATCTATGACAATCAATCAATCATTGTTTGTTACTTGAACTCGGGTTGAAAGAATACCGACCCATACTTGCTATCGTGACTAGTTTACTTGCTATCTCGTGATATGGCCAATTCTTGTGATGTTATAACTCTCGTGAATGTGCTAGTGTTTCATGTTACCTTGTTACGTCATTCCCTTGACTATACATGACCACTTGTTCTCGTATCCTGTCTCCTAAAGACATTAATTACTTTAAGCATGCTTGTTCTCATGAGTATTAAGTCCTACTGGGCGTTATTCGCTCATCTTGTGCGTATTTATTTCATGTGTTTTAGGTGAGGTCAGATTATGACCACACTCACGAGGAGGGGAACGAGGACGATGTCCAAGAGTGACCCGTTTCGCAAGCACGGCTTTAGTAGTTAGCTAGTATAGTTATGAGTCAGTTAGCTCTTATGTAATAGTTTAGATTTCAATAAAGTACTCTGGGCCCTAATTTCTGGCTCTGATACGTTGATGTAATAGTTAGTTCATGACGCTTGATGAGTTATGGTGATTGTAATAGAGGATGGTGGTTTATTAATGAAATTGGAGTTTAGTTGATATTATTCCAAATGTGCAATGGTTTGTTATTTATTTCTCGCTCTGTACTATTTAATAACTGTAATTCCGCTCTGATATTCCGCGTCGGGGCGTTACACTCTCTGCACCGGGCATCACGCCCCTTTTTGTACTCCCCTCTGTGACCCCACGTGGCACATCTCCACTCTTTGCGCCACGTGGCACATCTCCCTCCAGTGCCCCACGTGGCGCATCTCCTTCATGTTCCCCACGTGGCACGCCTCCATCTCGCGCCCCACGCTACACACCTCCCTTTTCGGCCCCTCGCGGGCCACTTCTTCCTTTTTCTCCTCCAGCTCATCCGGATTCTCTTCCTCTCTTAGGGCATCGCGCCCTCCTTCTCCTCCAAACCCCTTCGGCCCCGCCGGAGTCTCCAAAATCTTTCCTCCACTCTCTCCTCGCCGTCTTTAATCGGGTCTTTCGGCCCTTCTCGCACTATTTTCGGGGTTTTAGCCCCCACTCGTCATTTTAATTGCAAACAAAAAAATGTAAATTCTTGTAGACCCCGATCTCGCCCCAGCGCAGGGCATTCGTCCTTCCTTTACCCTCCAAACTCTTACTATATTTATCAGTGTCAAAAAACCATAAATGAATATTTCGGCATTGCCATGCTATCGCAGCATCCCGTTATGAAGATTCTGAGCCAGGAGTCCAAAGTTTCCTCCCGGGTTATTTAAGTCTGCCCTCGGCATGCATCGGCAATTCCCACACTACATGACGCCCTAGGTCATTGCTCTCGATAGACGCCGTCACCGTCACAGCCACGCTTGAATGGCGCAAAAGTCTGTTTCTCCTCTTACTCGGCCAAATATGGGTACAGAGGCAGTCTGGGTAAGGCAACCACCCATAGCACCTCCGTCATAAAGGACGTCCTCCAAATGGGCAAAGTCAAATGACCAAGCAAAATAAAGTCAAAATGCATGTCAATAGTGGCAAGTCCCCGCGGAGATCCAAATGGACCCCGGTCTATACATGCAAAAATCAAAATTAAATCAAGTCAATAGGGCATGGCAAAGGTGGCAAAGTCCCCGCGGAGATCCAAATGGACCCGTCATACGCATGTCCCTACAATCAGTGGTCATCACTCAAGATTCCAATTAATTCAAAAGCCCTAGTGCTTAATGGACTGAATCTCCTGACGGTTGTGCCAAGGAGGTAGTCGAACCCAACTCTTCAAACTCATATCAGACTTACCTCCAAATTTTCCTCTCTCTCCATGCCCGACTTAGTCGCCTTTTCAGGCATGGCTTTGATAGTGGCACTATTAGCCACAAGCAATCAGCCCCTGGGCACCACCTTAAATGCACGCCCGACTCTGGGCATCCTTTGATGAAACGGGAGGTAACAAGACCCCTCGCCAATCAGTTCCTATCACCTTAATGCTGCCATGGCATGGTAATATTTTAAAATCAACAAAAAAAGATGATATACAACCAAACCAAAAAAAGATGAATACTCTCAAATCAACAAAAAAGATGAATATTTCTAAAACAAAAAAAAATCCAAACATTTTCAAAATCTCATAAAAATTTGAAACATCCAAAATCTCACAAAATTTTAAATATTTTCAAAATCTAAAAAGTTCCTGATGGTCTTGCACAAGCATTTGCGCCTCCTGCTTGTGCCGGACGATGCAAATCTTCCCCTTCATGGGTTCCTCCCATCCTTAACTCCAATCTCCTTAGCCATGATCGCTTATCCTCATGGTCTTAAGCACAAATCACTTGAGCTACATCTGTTGTTGACTATTTTATACAGCTCCATGCTATGAATGAATGTGTTTATTCCATGATGTTTGTATCTTGGCTAACGAGTTTTGAGCACAGGAATCGAGTTACCTCATCTGGCGCTACACCCGCTGCTGCTGTCTTCACCATCCCTATCTGCATCTACTATATGTTATACCATTAGAGTACACTAAGGACCTTGTGGCTTTGAGGAATCTGGGATTGAGTTCCCCTTCACAAAACATTGATTCTCATTGGATCCTTAGCCGCACGGATAGGCCGTTATGCTTGGCACGTGAGGCGACAGACCCATGCATACCCCCCGGTCCTGACTCAACGCCACCGAACAATAATATCCTTGGTTATTGTTTACTCCTTTTTAACCTATTTTTCTTTTAGCCCAGCATGCATGTATATTGAAATCACAGTGGAAAACCACTCTTTCAATGCAATCTGAGAGCCATCCGCGCTCCCATCCAGCAACTTTGAAATATTTCATTCCGGGTCGAATACCCAACCTCCTTTGTTGTCGCCTCCGAGCAGATTTCCTCGAGATTCTTTGTTTGGACTTATTCTTTTTTTCTTTGATCCTAGACATCTACCTGAGGCAGTGGCAGACGCCCCCAATGGTGGCAACTAACAGATTGTGTCCTTAGGTACTTCCCCTTTGCTGGAAGTTGATCTTTCCTTCCTCCCAGACCCACCTGCGGCAGTGGCAGACGCCCCAATGGTGAAACCTAATGGATTGTGTCCTTAGATACTTCCCCGACGCGGAAGTTGGCCTTTTTTTTTCTTTCCTTCATTCGTGCACACCATTTCTTCTTTCCTCTGTCCAAACATTGTTTCTTTAGGTCTTCTTCCTGGTGGTGACTTCCATGGGTGTTGGTGAAAGACTCTTATCAGGTGGCAGTCACCCAATGATCAAACGCGTGTCTATTTTTCACATTGGCGTCTACTTTTCAGTACGCTCATCCCGCTTCACTCCACTTCGCTACGCTACATTTCTTTCATTTCACTTCATTCCACTCACTCCATTATGCTTCACTTCGTGTCCCTCTGCTCGCTCCCCTGCAAGCAGACGCCAAGGCGTGGTAGCTGTAGACACGCGAATTTGACTCCACCGTGGTAAATTTCATATTGTGCCATAACACCACAATGGCCCTCTTTTTGCCTCGCAAGAGTATTTTTCCAATATTTCTGGATCTCACCCTTCTTCTTTCTGGGTGCTTCTCCATCGCTTCAAGGTGTTTCGGTCATGGATCGACCTGCGCGGTCAGGTCGCGGGGTCTCTCGGGCAGCGCCCTCGGAAGCTAAATTTTGGTTCATGAGGCCCATGAACAAACTTCATTGAAAGGCTGTCGACTGGCGGACGCGATTCAGGAACCTTATTGCGACGGCTCCAAGGGGCGCGACCTTGTCGCATCGGCCTGCAAGACGCGACTATAAGGCGTCGTGCATGGCGGACGCGTTTATGTTTAATTTGAAATTACATCCAATTAGTTGGACTCGGTTCAAAGTAAAAAAGGTTACGCCCCCCCAAAGTCGTCGAACTGTTGTGCAATCATGACAAATCCCTGAATCGCGTCCTTGTCAGTAGACGCGATTCAGAAGGTCAAATCCAATGTCACGTCAGCAGACAGCTCGTGTATGAGTCAGTTGCCTCGGAACCCACATATTGTAATCGCGTCCGGGCGGCCCACCGCGATTCAGTCGCGGCGGCCTGGCCGACGCGATTCTAAAGCATAGCTGAGGCTACACCATCATATGCACCCGTCACTCGGTTTGGACTTTTTTAATCGCGTCCTGCCGCCCAGACGCGATTCAATTCATAATGCTGCTTCCTGTTTAGACGCATTCAAGAATCTGTTGCCTATAATTAGACCCGAGGGTCATTTGTTCAGGGGGGGTTCCACGAAGCGGCGAAGCCCTGCCGATCATCGCCTCGACTCCGAGCTATTCCTCGCCGATCCATTCTTCTTCCTTGGAGTCCGCGCCGTCATCTCGTTCCTTTTCCACGCGCGGGCGAAGCGTCTTCCTCCTCTCTTTACTTCCGTCTAACCGGCAACAGCCCTCACGCGCCCAAACATTTGGGGAAGCACCCCTCCCCTCTCTCTCTCTCTCCTCTTTTATTTACATTTCTACTCTCTCCGGCCCTCGTGCTCTTTACATTTTTACCTCCTCCGGGCTCCACGTGGCCCTTCTTTAATCTTTTTTACACACAGCTGCATGCATACACACACCACACCACTTTAGGGTTTAAAACACCACAACGGTGAGTCCTCCCCTATGTTAGTTTTCTTTCTATTCTTTATCTTAGGATTTGTATACTACACGCCTTATTTGACTAATCCCTTTTCATATTCTTTGTATTTTTTCAGGATAATCGAACGAGGAAAACGACATCTACCCGCGGCCGCCGTGTTCGTAGAGGAAGATAGAACCCACATCATCCCCCGCGCAATCTCCCTGCTCCAAAAAGGTACGCTCGCGATCACCCATTCCATTCCGCCCCCCTCACCGTGCATCTCCATTCGGTGCCACGTGCACCTGGCGATCACGATCCTCTTCTCACCTTTTCATACCCTCTTTGTACGCGTCGTCGAATACGTCGCCCATCGGCGGTGTCTACAGGTACTAGATAGTTCGCCTCAACAATGAAGATCATAGAACAAAATTTATCTCCCTCACAAAAAAATGACAGATGAACTCAAACTAGAAACCTCACAGTAAAAATACAAAGAATACTATAAAAATAAATTTCCAGAGAGCAAATCTAATGGAGGTCGCATGGAAGTTCCTTTACATCCTCACGAGTAGGGTTTGAGAAGCCTTCATTTTTCTGAAAGGATCGCCCATTTCCAAGAGGCTCTACAACATAGCACGATTTCCCTCTCCTTTTTTCTTCTTTATGGCGACTGTAGCAACTCTAGGAAGCCTTTAAGACACTCCTTATACTCTCACCCAAGCAACCTGAATCTCGCTGGACAAAAAAAGTAGGTACTGTCTTGGAAGCAAATCTCACTACATGGTGTCGATTTTAGTCATTACCTCTAAATATACTAAAGACCAAGATAGACAAGCAAATGAATTACTTTTGTAATTATCAAAAATAACTTGAGAGAAACTCTTATTTGAATCAATTTGCAGCCGATGGGGAGTATGTAAGGAGTAGCCCCATTGACTAGAACCATCGAGTGCTATATACGGCTCAATCTCGTAAAGGCCAAGTTTAAAAGCTTTAAAGAAAGCTTTGTACGAAAAATTTAATACATTAGTATTTAATTAGTAGTTAAATAAAAAAGAGAAACTCGCCTCTTAAAGTTGCCATGTCGGATATCATGTTCTGTGGTATTGTTGGACAATGTCAAAATGAGAATTATTTGGTGCACCGTTCAGTAGACGGTGTACCGTCAAGTTTAGGCGTCTTCCAATAATGAACATCCAAAATGTGATAAGAGGGGATTCGAGAAGAACATGACGCTCTTCCCTAATCCACCGTCCGTTACAGTGCAGCGCGCATTCAATGCACTGGATATTTTGTATGTCAAAAAATGACACACATTGTGATCCATACACATGCTGTAATATGGAATAGAGAAATATTTTCTGTACTTATAAAAGTACAGAAATATCTAGTCATCTTGTACTTCTCTCTTTCTATTGGTGGGAATGAAGCTGTTACATGACCTCTCTCTCTTTTTCCACCACTAAGAGAGAAGATACAGGATGACTAGATATTTCTACATGAATAACATATCTAACAATGTCAGCACTGACTAAAAATGACACGCACTTGTCCATACACAGACTGTAATATGGAATAGAGAAGATTTTTTACACTTGTAAAAGTGCAGAAATACCGAGTCATCCTGCACTTCTCTCCTTCTATTGGTGGGAATGAAGTTGCCACATAGATCTCTCTCATCTTTTCTTACCGATGAAGAGGGAAATGCAGGATGACTAGATATTTTCTACACTTTCACAAGTGCAAAAATCTTTCTCTATGAAATAACATTTAACAATGTCAGCACTGACATGAGCACCATCTTAATATTGAGTTGGAGAGTTTACCAGAAACTTAAACAATTCACATAATTTGCAGTCACAAGAGGGGGAAAAAAAAAAAAGTGCATCTGTACACAAAGTGTGTCAAGAACAGTTTCCCATTAGTCGTGCATGAAAGAATTATTGCAAGCTGCGCCCTTCAGGACAGACCGTAAGGATCGACGTCCTCTTTTGACGGTTTTGTCATGTTTCAGACAATGATCAGGCGCGAGATTCCAAGTTCTCTTCTCCTTCCTCCTTTCTATAAGAAGAGAATTGCGCGACCTTTCTTGCAACAAAATTTCGGAAATGTTTTGCATCTAGGTAAGTATTCTGAAGTTGGACCTCACACCTGTTTATATGTGTTGATATTTATAATTGGTTACGTTCGCATTTAGTCGTAAAATATTTCTCATAAATTTTTCCCTCTCAAAATGACAGACGCATTTGGTCTACTGCTGGTGAAACTTTGGACACTCACAAGTTGTCTTAAGCAAGGCACTTGCCCCCTTTGCAATCCATATGTTTGGTTGTGTCGAAAACGGGATCGTCCGGTCTTGGAACCAAGCTCGCTAGTGATGCACGGGAATGGCATATTGTAAGTTATTTAATGTGTATGGGAGGCTCGATTAGCCGACATCAAAGGGTATAATCTCACTCGCGCATCCTTCTACTTTTTCATCATATTGTATGCTTACCTATGCTATTTTATATATATCATGTTTTTTGTCGCTCTCAATTCACTCGGATCATAAGATCGAAAAACCAAATAACTTAAATTTAATGTTCTTATAAAAAAAAATGTCTTTCTTCGTTTCCTCGCCTACTAACTAACCCTCCTATTGGCAATAAAGAAAGTGGAGGTAGCGCCCATTTTATATCGTTCGCTACCCATTTTATATCCTCTTAGACGACCAACTAATCCATTACCATTTTACCGATTCAAAACTAGATCCAACCCACTGCCTCCAAGTTAGAGGGCATCTCCCTTCTACTTTTTCTCAAGTACCCACTAGCTAGCTGGTTGTTCCTCCTTTCATGGGTTCCTTGTGGTAAAGAGGAAGGGGTGAAATCTGTAGATATTCGTCCAACCATGCTGATGAAGGGAAAGGATTCCATAGAGCCCCAAAAGACAACGGAGGATATCTCCTTGTACCCTTCGGAAGAGAAGAAAATTGGAAAAAACCTTGTCCACGCCAAGTGCATGGCCACTCTCTAGTTGATTGTCCCATGTCTTTCTGAACAATTTGTATATAATATATTAACAAATAGGATTTTAGCATGCAAGGGGGGTACATGATAATTTCTCCCGGCGGACTCTTATCTCAAACTTAATATGAGGGCATGTGATGTGAGCGCAAAAGAATGGGAATTGGGACCTGCATAGAAGACATATAGGGTACTACCCACCAGTGGAGAAGAGCTTGCTGCTAGAACCAAATTGGAGCGTAGAACAGAGAAGCCTGGTGATTCTGTAACTAATGGCACTTCAACTTTCAATAAACCAGAGGAATCTGATGATACATTGATTATTTGTGGCCGTGCAACTTTTAGTTGCACATGCCCTTTACAGGAGGAAACACCCAGAAAACACTGAACACTGGGATCTAAGGAATAGAGACTTATTGTGGCTATGCAACTTTTAATTGCACATGCCCATTACAGGAGAACCATCTGAGAGGCATTCAACAGAGGAATTTGACTCTACAGTGATCATCTTCAGACTGCAACCCTCATTAAATATAAGAATTTGACAATATGGTGATTATTGTGGCGGAGCAACTTCTAATTGTGCATGCTTATGATAGGAAGAACAGGGGGAAGAAATGAATGGTTCAGCAAAGAAGCTTGAATCCCATTTCTTTCCCGTCGATGTAGTCTTTCCACACATCAACTGCCCCGAAGCAAGTGATGGAGACCGTGCTCAACACCATCACCATGCTAACTGAGAATATGATGAGGGATGCTCGGCCATATTTCTCCACAGCTCTCTGGATTACGACTATTCCCACCAGTGAAGCCACAGAGCAAACATGGCCATGAGAGATGCCTGGGTTATCCCTTCATCCCCAGCATCAAGTACTGGAATGAAGACATCGTGGATGAGAAGAGAACCATGAAACAACATGTTGCTGCTGTTATCTGCAAATGCACGAAGGGATTTCATTAGGAGAAAAACACATGCAGAAGTAGATATCTATTGAGGGAAATAGGGATACTTTAGAATGCCCACACAAAAGATGCTCAAAAGTAACAAAGTATTACTCAAAAAAGATTCTTGCTTGTTAGGGGCCACTGAAAATTGACTGCTTTGTAGCATCTACAAACATGATCCTCTAATACATTTAAACGGCTAAACAATTCAATTTCCACTTCTCAACGAACTACATGGGACTCGCAGCATACCCTCTCCTTCCTAAAGTTGCTGACAATAGATGGCTGACATCAAGCAGCAACCAATCTGAGACTCCAGGGAATTATAGGGTCAGTTTGATCCAGGTTCCCACGTTGATGGGATGTGGTGTGTGATGATAATGTTGATGACAAAGGGAACCATTTAAATATTTTGCTTCAAACAATAAGCAACAAAATCAAGTTGAGCATGTCCCACGTCACTTGGTGCAAAGATTTGAAATGATCAAAGACAGTTTGATAAGTGTTTAGAAACTTTCCTGTCGAAGCTTTCAAAGCAGCCCTATTGTTAAAAGGTGTTTCTCTGTGATGTCATGATCGGAGAACAAATCTTAATTCTATGAAAAACTTCACAAACTGCAGCATTTCATTTTTTTTTCCTGTTACGGATACACTGGGAGGTGACAATACCTGAGGTGGCAATCCAATCTGAAGAAGAACAGGGTTGATAAACAGGCCCCCACCAATGCCAAAGAGCCCACCCAATAAACCAGATAGCAATGCAGCTATAGGAAATATAATGTCGGCAAAGCTTTTGTCCTTGTTTGTTCTACAGGAACCTACATTAAAAGATTGGAATAACAGAACCCATGAAACTTTGTCATTCCACAAAATTTTGCTGAGAAAAAGCTATAAGAAATATTGCATATAAGTTCCTAACAAAAACACCTTGATATCATCTTGCAGACTGATCTGCTGTGCCTGCTGGACACCTTTCTCATATAAAATATAACCCGTGAAAAGCAGCGCAAGTGGAACTTGGGAGAAAGTGATGAGCCAGTACCCAACTCCGCATCGCCTTAGTCGAATCACACCCTGCAGATGATGTTTTAACGCTGCAGCAATCATGACATGATCTTCTACTGTTCTACACTGGCTCAAAGTAAACAAAATTACTAGAAATGAATTATCTAATGAATCGCTAATTAGCTGAAATAATGGACTTTATCATTCAAAACGTGGAGTTTCCTCTTCAACCTATTAAAAATTACAAGGTGTCCTTGTCCGTGTGCTTACACAATCCAGTGGACCCATTAGCTTGGTATTTTTTTATGATACATGTGTCATCGTGTGCTCATACTTATCCATCAGCAAAGGCAATAAACTTTTCTTGCATAATTCATACTTCACTCTTTAGCATTATATGCTGAGGCTACTGCTTTTGAGAAATAAATTCCCTGTCTATAGGCTCTGCTGTCTGAAGCGAAAAGGTGTTGTCTTTCATGATCATATGTCAACCATGCATCTATCAATATATTAACATATCAATTATATTATATCGAACATATTCATCAGCACTAGGGGAGAAGGTCGCCTTACGCAATTGAGGCTTAAATAACTTCTGTAGGATAACACAAATGTGGCCTAGAAGTACCCATACGCTTGTAGGTTAAACAGAATAATAACAGCTTCTGACATGGGTTATGCATACCAATTACATAAGAACCTCAGATACTAACATCCTTAACCAAGAAACTCAGAAGAAGTGAGTATATATTAGACGCTATTCAAACCCCACATTCACATGTAGTAGGCTAGTCTGTGGGAGAAGCTTGTGAGGAAAAAGGCTCTCACTTTTGCCGACTCAGCTAGATTATAATCTACGAGGTCCCATAAGATTATTAGCATCACTTTTGTTGATTAACAGGAGAACAAGGACATACAGATGCAATAACTGGATGCAACTGTTCGAATTCAGAAACAAACCAATTCTACATGAAGCACAGATTGTTTTCTCTGATGAAATCTGAAGAAATTATTATCCTTATATTGTGGAAGTTTCCGCCAAACCAATCCTCAAACATCTTGTACTCACTTCCTTCGAGAAACCTATACACTGGTGATCATCCTAAACCCAAAGAAGAAAGAAGAAAAGGTTGCAGAAGAAGACACCAGAAGGTTTACCTTGCCTGCCTTATCTCCTCTGAGGAACTGCATCACGAAGAAGCATACCCAGATCAACAACAGGAGGAACACCTTCCTTAATGATGGACCCCCTCCACCCGTTGCCTCCCGGCCTAGCAGGGGCTCCTCCACGCCCTTTCTCCCACCTTCCTCGTCACCCTCAGCCGCTTCCTTCCCCCTTTCCCCAAAACCAACTTCGCACGCCCTACTCGCCACCAACGATTCCTCCTGCCAGCATCGCATTCCCGCCCTGCACGTCTTATAGGTGGACCAGGCGATGACCAGCGCGAAGAGAAGCGTCACCAGCCACCCGGGGAAGACGACGTTGCAGATGACCCCGACGGTCACCCCGAGCAACATGCAGGGCTCCGACAGCAGCGCAACGTCGTAGTCGATGAAGGCCGCGCCGAAGAGAATGTTGTAGAGGACGTTGGCGGCGGCGCCGCCGGTGACCAAGAAGGCCGTGAAGGGGGAGGCCATCTTGAGGTCCATGCCCGCCACCAGGTTCAGTATGGGGAGGAACAGGGAGCCCCCGCCGATGCCGCCGGCGCTGGAGATGGCGGCGGCAACGAGGCAGAGGACCGCCGCCACGGCAGTCCTGAGGTCCAGCCGCGGCTCGCTCCCCTCCGGCAGCCGCAGGTTCGCCTGCCATTGGAGGAGGGGGTGCAGATTTGGGGGTTGGGAGGTGGGCTGCAGCTGGTCTGCTGTGGCGAGGTGGGAGATGGCGGCCATGGCCATCGGGAGGAGTACCACCACCCATGCGGGCGCGGAAAAGCTGCTGCTTTTTCTTGTCATCTGGTTTCCTACCTCGCAAACTAACGAATCTGAAAAGATGGGATGGGCTATTAAGCTCAATCTGATGCAAATACATGTATGTATAAGAGAGAAGAAGATGCATGCAGACAGCGTTATCTTTCATGGCTGCATGTGCTTATCAGCTGACTAAGGAGAGTTTTTTTCACTAAAAAGTTTTTCTATATATTCCAACAGAAGTTGGAGGATTGGGGTGGGGGTTGCAAAGAAAATAGTAACCTTAATCCTAGAGCCACTCTGTGGATACAAATATGATGCCTTATAGGAGAAATATTTATTATATTTTTAAATATATTTTTAATGTATTTCTAATTATCTCTTCATTAAAATAGGTGTAATGTATTAGTTATGAATTGGCTAAAAAAGGAAGTTCAAATTATATTAGAAGCGTATTAAAAAAATGTTGATTATTCGAACGCCTAAATAGCTAAAATGATTTGACGTCTAATTTGATTGGTTGACACGGTTGTTGTGAGACTTCCGCACCTGATTAATCAAATCGAGTTCTCGACCGTTCCACATCATACGAATTACTTGGGCCCTAGATAACTAGTATTTTTCTGGGGGAAAAAAATGGCAGCTTAGAGCACCTCCATGTGATGTGAGATGTGGCAGCTTCACTCCAAATGTTGGAAGGCTCCTTGTCTGGACCATTCTCTGGCTCACCAACTTGCAGGTTTTGTGCCCTCACCTCTTGATATGGGATCAGACACGGAGGATGGCTTCCGGGGATGAATCAGCGCGCTCGCACGGCCTAGACGAGCTTTATGATCCATTTGTAATAAATATATATCTGACGAGCGTTATTGCCATTTCCCACGATAATGTCTAGAACTTGATGAACATTTTTTTTTTTTTGATGAAAGTAAGGTGTTGGACTACGAATTAATGAGCTATCTTGTCCATCTCCACCATTTTATCTAATATCTACATGTGCTGTCAGAGATCATAAGCGTACTTTTCTGGTACTATTCTATCCGCACTGTAATTGTGTCTGTTCGTGGGCGGTAAAGTAAGTATTTCTCGTACGTAGAAAATCTGACGATTTAAACTGAGTACAGGAAAAGTATCTCACTAATTAATTAGAATCTTTGTAATAAATGCTAGGTTCGATGTCTTTTCCAATATTCTGTGTTCTTTGGAAGGACATGCTTTCTTGGGTTGCTATGGACAGACACCTTTCATCTCTACGTAGTACGGAGGCTTTTAGCTTTGTCGTGAATTGTAACAGGCTCCCCCTGTTTTGCTTGGGCTATTATAAAATACTAACCGTAGAAACAGTGAAGCCCGGCACGAGCGCCGCGCGCCATGGAAACCTGAAGACTCCATCCATGAATGCTTGCGGTTTTCAGCTATGCTGCGGAGTGGTTCGAGGCATTGGGTGTCGACCGTTGACAGTTAAACATCGACTATCAATCGTCGGACGCTCAGCACTGGCGTTGATCGTCGGCAAGTGTTGGTGGTCGGTGGGGTTTAGGAGTCGGTCGGCGGCGACCAATGCCTAGGCGCTACCAATCACTGGCACCACTATCAATCGTCGGCCCTTGATGTTGCCGTCAGTTGCTACCGACTACTGGCATTGTTATCCGTCGCCAAATGCCAGTGTTGCTACTAAGTGTCGATGGCGGTCGTCGATTGCCTATCACTTGTGGTTGTGCGTCAGGCGCCAACTGCCGTCGTCGGTGGCTTGCTACCAACTATTTGTCGCCAATGTTACTGGCCTCCAGTCACATCGATCGTCGATCGCCGATTATTATTGTCTTTCATCAGTCATCCATCACCGATCACCAATCGAGACGTCAATCACTAGTTGTTGCCTCTTTTTGCAATTAAATGTCGTCTTCGGTCACTACATATATCACAATTTTTTAGATATTATTTAAATTAATTATCAAATAACTAGATCTTTTTAAAAGTCGTCGTATGTTTAAATACTTTTTTAAATTTTCCTTTAAAAATTAGATGATAAATTAAATTTTAAATATTTTAAATAAATATTATCAGACACTTGTCATGTATTCAATTGGTGGCAGTTATGAAAATTGGAAAAAGAAGCTTTGCGTACGAGTGGACTTACAGCATGAATATGTCGATCAATCATGTGTTTGGAGGCAACGTTACAATTGTCTAGAACATGTTGTGTGTTTTCTTGTTGCTTTGTCGCTGCCGCGCCCGTCTGGAGGGGAGGGTTTTGTTCTCTGCCTCCTATTGAGCCCCCTCATCTCTGCCTCGTCACCGTCATTTGCGGGTCGTGCTCCCCCTCTTTGATTTCTCCTATCTTAGTTGGAAGGTTTTGTTCCCTCCGAGAGAGGGCTTCTCTTCTCGATGGAGGGTTCTTCTCTGGCGTCGGTGGTTGCTCCATCGGCTATTCGGAGGTTCAGTTGCAGCATAGCTAAGAGGGTTTTCTTCTCCAACGAGAAGGGGCTTCTCTTCTAGGTTTGGAGGGCTTCTTCTCTCCAGCGTTGGTGGTTGCTCCATTGTTGTTCCAAGGTTCAATTGCTCATAGCTAAGTCTGTTTGTGTGTCTTTCCTATTTTGTTCATGTCTCTCTCCCATGTTGTTATTCCCTGCGCGGCGGACGTCCAAGTAGGTTCTAGTTAGTCAGAGTTGAGTGATTTCAAGATGTGGGGTTTGTTGGAGGCTTCCCTCCACCCCCATCGAACTCATCCCCGACAAAAGTGGTGTCCGACGGCACGTTTTCCCCCACTGTGAAGTTGCCTGCCAATGACGACCGACCTCTATTTCGCGGCACCTTGACCTGGTTGGATGCTTGCTGACGTTGCTGTATATTGGCCTCTGCCTGGCCCTCCTATATATCTCCTTTCATGATATAATATGCAATCTATCTTCACTGTCAAAAAAATCAAAATAAGAACATGTGGGTGCTTTAATTTCTATTCTGAAATGATAACACGACCTTGGTTCTATATATATATATAATAAGTAGATATATGTGATTGTCAACAGAACTCCCTTTCATGCCTATGCCCATTACATCATCTGTAATTTTCAACTCTTCTATTCTGCCATATTTACAGGCTTGTCTTTCTAACCCAATTTTTATTTTATTTTATAAAACTTCACAATTATATTACACCATTATTTAATAGACACCCTTTCAGAGAGACAGAGACCCACTTTTTAAACATCTGATTAATGGCTTATCATAACACCGTAGGAGGGCCGATCCATAAAGAGGAAAACTCACAATGGATGAAAGCTACAAATCTGCAAAACTATATTTCTTAGATATGTTACAAGAATATTTAATGGGACAAGGCTGAACAAATTCGACAGCTAGAGTTTACGGTTGTCTCCATCCTTTGGATGCCCACGGTGGGCACCCAACCGATGGCAACTGCCATCGGTTAACACTTGATAAAGAAGATGTCTCTCCATCACATCCGCAGAACTCTGCTCCTTGACAAGGATCAAAACTGGTATCCAAAGTATTTTCAGATCAACAATATATGGATTTCATTCAGATGTAAGATTATA
This sequence comes from Colocasia esculenta, assembly GCA_014218235.1. Classification (NCBI taxonomy): domain Eukaryota; kingdom Viridiplantae; phylum Streptophyta; class Magnoliopsida; order Alismatales; family Araceae; genus Colocasia; species Colocasia esculenta. The sequence goes on along the minus strand of JACBKR010002711.1, from coordinate 10,895 downwards.
TATTATATATATATATATATATATATATATCCTTCGGGTTCTGTGAGCCCAGAAAACGTGTGATAACACATGTGTGATTATTCTCTTATGACAGGTTCATCACTCAAAACATGGTCTCTATGCACGTCCGTGGTGAGTTGGCTGGCATTTCTTCCATGGACCCGCAGGGCTCAGAACGATCCGTTCTGTTTTGTGTAGATAAAAGAGATGTGAGTGTGTGTTTAATTTGGTAAGGACTTGTCCGACTGGAGGCATGTGGAATCCCCTCCACAGGGGTGGCAGGGCCCCATTTCTTGAGGAAAGAGCATCCCTGAACACTCAGAAAAATGCCAAAGAATAGTTCTTCTTGGTCTACTCAATCTCAGTGGGATTCAATATTTCATGCACATGTTGTAATTAAATCCAATTTCCCATTCTTAGGAACAATCATAAATTTCAGAGATATTTGCACATATATTCCGATAGACATATTTGCAAGTTCATTTGGGTTTCTCTCATGCACAAACACCCCCCCCCAATAAACTATTATATATATATATATATATATATGAATTGTCAAAAATATCTACTCTGAAATTAATTAGACTTTGTATGTAGATGATGTAGAGGGAGAATTTTCTGGATTGGGGAACTGGGAAGGTTAGATGGGTCCTATATATGGTTCTTTGTGCTACATTGGATGGATCGGTGTTAACACAGACATATTGCATCGTGTCAAGGAGATGGCAGGTCCCTTGTACAGGCCAATCCTCTGTTTTTTTTTCTTTATTTATTTTTTTAGAGAAAGTATTAGGTAGATCAAATATACTGGTGTAGTACGTTTTGATCTATATCGTATTAGGTGGAACTCAGCACGTTCCTATACAGTACGGCAACTTGATGGACCCATAGACCATCCTGATCACCTCATCAAATTAATACTATTAGGTATATATATGTGTATTCTACTTTTAAAGTAAAATTTATGTATATTGATCCCCTCAGAAACATTATCTTTCTAACTTGGCTCCCTTTGGGTAATGTTTCTGCATCCGCCCCTGGCATGATGTCACATGCCCTAATAGTGATTTTTAGATTTTTTTTTCTTCATTTAAAAACATTTTCACTGCATATTAGTTTAATGGATTAAGAACCGAAAGTGTTTTGAAGTATTCAAGAAAGTGAGGGGTAACATACAAAATTATATCTAACTTATATGAATATATATATATATATACAAAAATCAAAGTAATCTGAAGCCCGATCGGCTATGCGGCTGTCCCTGTCTTTAATTTGTTCTCCTTTTGAAGGCAAAATGTATTGGTATTAATTCTCTACGTGCATACATGCACATTGTAGTTGCTAATATTCTCATGGATGTAAGTTTTCCACAGGATTTGGATCCTTCTTTCCATCATAATTAGGCCTATCCAAGTTTTCAGTCTGGTCCTCTGGGTCGATTCCCTTCACATTTATGTAGCAAAGTCTTTTTCCGAAACTATTTAATTCCATGAGGCGACCATATATTTATAGAAATATTTCAGCAATGTGGTCTTTACACATCTTATCATATGTATGCAAACCGATTTTAAACTATACTTTATAGATGATGGTACACATAAAATGCACAATTCGAATCATTATTATGAACTTTGATACTATATATGTTATAAAGTTATATATATTGAATTTTAATGCATGCACAACTTAAAACTTTAAGGCAATAACAAAGATGATTTCATTATTGCATGAAGAATGTTTAGTGCACTTGAGAATTGTATTTTCTCATACACCTCTTACTTTTTATTGAATGGGCATAATATGTTCTTAGTGTATTGGCTAAATATGAAAAGACTAAAATACATGAGAAAATATAATTTTTAAGTATAATAAACTTTTCTTATTATACGCATTTATATTTTGGTTACTCATTCATAGGTGACCACCTTAATTTAACATGCCAAAATTCCCACGCATACGATCAGATCGTCAAAATCACTTACGATGAGGATGTCTTCTAGAAAGAAGACTGCATGCAAACTTGCGGTACTTAGGGTCCGTTGGTGTATGTAAATAGTTTAATAGGGAAACCGTTTTTCTGGAAAAACTTTTTACATGAAAATAAAAATCATAATTATTCATTTGGTTGTCAATAAATATTCTCATTTGTGTAAATAGAGAAAAAAAAGGTGAAATGTTAATAACATTAAATGCATGGTTTTACTACAAAGTTGTATGGAGGGGCATGAGATCTTATGGTCCACTCAGAATCATGTACTCTTTGTGCACTATTTAATATTCAAAATTTTGTTTAATTTTACTTTATTTTTTAGTATTTTTAAAAGGTAAAAAATTAAGATAACTAATGAAAAATAAGTAACTTTGAAAAAACAATTTAAAGTAGGATAAATAAAATAAAAACATAAGTGAATAATAGTGTTCTCCTAACATTTTAAAAAAATTAAAAATCAAAACAAATAATGAAAAATAATTAGATTTGACAAAGATGACTTAAATGTAGAGAAAAATATATATAAAAAAAACAATCAAAATGAATAGTGCTAAGAAGGTTGGCTCTGTATGGATTAACGGAAGAAGAAGAATAGGCACGCAGAAAAGGTTTCTGAACTTTTGCCGCGATTGCAAAAATTCAGGATTTTTAAGATGAGATTTTACATATTTTAATTTTCAAAGATACCAAATGATAAAAAATATAATTTTTCTTGAAAATATTTTCCTAGATGGGGTTTTACGTGTGAAACAATGCAAAAGTGAAAGATATGTGGAATTATCTTAAGCAGTAATCTAGACGGGGGGTTTGAATAGATTACTACCAATTAAAGCACTATAGCCTACTTTCGATCCAATACTGACTTATCGAAATCTTAAACAGATTTATATCATTTCGAACTATGATGTGTGTGCTGATTGTGAGTAGAACGAATAACATCTATCTAGCGTGTGAATAATCAACGTGCCTACCAAACATCTACGTGAAACGTTCAAACCACAGGACACGAAGATTTAAGGTGGTTCGGAGTACACAACTTGTGTATCCTACGTCCACCGTTCACACACACGTAGAACGACTGTTTATCAGCGAGTTCACTCTACAACACACACACCCACATTGTCTGATGCAACAAGCAATTAGAACAACAACCCACATGTAGATCAAGCACAAGGGCGCTTGAACCACAGCCACATATACAAAGTAGTGAAAAGTGGAAGGAGAGAAGAATTCTGAGTTTTAGAAACAAATCCAGATGAAGAACTCTTCGTGGTGATCGTCCAGAAGAATTCCAGCTTCGTGTAAATGATGCCCAGTTGATGGGAAGCTTGAATCGTGGACGAACTGGCTTCAACTCCCTCGTGAGAGGATCTTCACGACTGGAGGAGGGTTAAAGTAGAGCAGCAGGGAGAAGTTTTTCTCTTAGGTTTTGCTTGGGTTTTGAATGGTGGCTTCTTGCTGCGAAATACCTTCATATGATTATATATCTGTGTGCCAAGTATGGAGAGTCGTGCTTGAAGGAATCACCCCAATAAAAGATCATATCCTGACCATCGGATATGACTTTATATCGTCTATCGACAGGCACCATGTAGTGTTGACAGCTATATCAAAACTGGTTCCAGAACCAGGTAAGTTTTCTGGAACCTTGGGGTTGTCGACAGGCCGATTCCCTAGCTGTCGACGGCAGCCTTATCTATCAACAGGTAAGTCCATCTACGAAAACTATGCTCCACTTGAGCTTCCAGTAGTTGTTTGTGCTGGATGGTCCATCTGTCGACAGGATTGTAACGACCCTCTTCATACCGGTACGATTATACCAATCCCCATCGGTATAAAGGGCGTCGTCACAGTGGGACATTACCCAACACTGGTCAATAGGTTGATATGTACCTGGATAGCAATAGAGTTCAGCGGAATAAAGTAACAACTCAATTCATGATCCGTCACCAACACACATTCCATAATCTAAATAGCGAGATAGAAGGACAATGTCCGCATTAATACAAATAAAGAGAGTTACAATGTCCAAATATAGTCCTTACATTAATCCTTTTGTGCAAAAGAAAAGTACAACTGATAACAGCTCCACAAAATGTCTTCTAGTGATGATCCTCGCCACGCTACCTTCTAGTGCACGATACCTGTCAACCTGTACGCCGAAGCAAGAGTGAGTCCAAAGACTCAGCAAGCGACACTACTCATGATATACACATACAAGTCTTAGTAGTTTCTACATGCACTTTTACAATTAACAACACATAGCATGCTAGTCAATTCAAGTTGTCAACATATCATGATTGTTCTACAATTTTATACATAACTCGTGCTTTCAGATTTCTAAAATAAAATTCACCTATCACATGGTCTCTATTCAATTTACTCAGGAACTTTAATCTTTCAAAGAGCTAAAACATGAATGCTATCAACATGAACAATTTACATACGTGAAGGGAAATACAACTAGCATGGATTTCACGTAGTTTTAAACACATACACGAACCTTTTCACATGCCTTAGATTGCTGATTTCATATGATTCAATGGCTATAAATCTACACATGAGAGCTACAACGTTGCTTAAAACATAATATGAACAGTCCCTCATGCCATTTTGCACACACATTCATTAGTTGTTCCTAACATGGATTCTAGGTATTTATGCACACATAAGCATGATAATGACAACAAGAGTTTACTGATTTCACATGGTTTCCAATAACCCATTCTCACATTTTCGGTTTCACATGATTTCATACTTACTCATTCACATTGTTCCCTTTTACACCATTTGACACGTACACATATTCACACTTACAAAATTGACTCATTTTCACATCATTTTCTCTTACACTTTCACTTAACACATAACACATCGATGCACTTACCACGTGCATCTTGGGCACTTACCACGCGCCATATTCACATATTTCACATTTTACTCATTTTTCATTACTTAAACAATTTGCCATGACACATAGTCCTAACCACCAGTAGAGGACACTAACAATATCTCATAGCTCGTGCTCATCACTTAGCACGGCTCTCAACACAACTCATAACACAACACTTACACGACTCATACACATACTCACCACCTAGGCAATATAGCGGTGAATCTTGGTAACTGCGCAGACCGGGAGAAGCCCTCTCCACCCTATCCAGTGGTACTTGTCCACCTCCAGGATTTTCCCAATGCCTTTGGGACAAACTTATATCACATGGAGCCTTCTATAGGGACTTTTCTATATACGGCTCCCGATGCCTCTAGGGTAGCAGTGTCACATAGGCACAACTTTTACACTTTTACACATTACCGTTTTACTCCTGGTTTTATACATAACTCTTCCCATTTCATTCACTTTCTCACTCGCACATAAACACTCCTGTTTTCCCTAACATGGTACTACAGAATTTCAAGAATTTAACACATAGTAAACAGACTAATCATGTTGGTTTTAGACCATAACAATCACATTACGATCATATGTACGAATTATCACATTTCACATGAAAATATGTAACTTCTTATTTACTGATCCAAGTGACCTGAAATTTTAACCACATGCTGGTTTCTAGTTCATGATGATACCCTCATTTTTTCAGATTTTTCTGAGCCATGTAGAATTTACAGAAAATAAAACGTCTAATTAGCATGCTATTAACAACTTAAGTTAACATGGGGTTAACACATCTTGTAATTTAACCACTTGCTGTTTAAATACACACTGTTACAATATGTAGGAATTTAGGATACAAAATTTACCCTAATTTATACATCTAAGGATCAATTACCACGACCATGCTTACATGCCTTCATTATTACCGAACCGAGCTTATTTATAAATTACACAAGCATGGATAACTTTCTAAATTTTCAATCCCATATGCTGACCCACTGACCTTCATGATTAGACTCAAACCAAATCGTTCACACTAATTCAAATCATGAACAAGGATTTACAGAAAATCAAAACCTGTTTAGCATATTATTCACAACTTAACTGACATGGGTCTAACATAAATTGGCAATTTATCCACTTACTGTTTTGCACATAAACTACTACTATATGCATGATTTTAGATTGCAACATCATCCTAATTCATACATCTATAAATCATTTGCCACAACTATTTTTACATGGTTTCATTTTACCGAACCACACTTATTACAATTCCACAAGCATGCATGGATTACCTAAATTTCAGAACATACACACATGACCCACAACTCTTCATGATTAGACCGAAATCAAGGCATTCACATTAATCTAAATCATGAATCATGGACTTTGCAAAATGGTCTACAAGTCATGCTCACATGCTTACAAGACATCATTAACCACATTCATCACACAACTCACACACATCCACAACCACAATGCATAATGTACATAGCTTATAGAATTACCATATATCCTCATCGCACAAACATATCGAAATTAAATGTATAAGTGGGACAGAACAGCTCACTGTTCTGTCCAGAAGAACTAAACGGCGGTCTCTGGCCGCTGACTCAGGGTCAGCGGCATGGTCGATGGACGCCGAGCTCATCACAGGCGTCCAGGGACCTTGCCGTTTACTCAGGTCTGTGCAGAAACACAGACCCGAGCTCTGAAATTCGGGTGAAATGGAGGGTCTAGGACTCGAAATAAATTCCATAAAAATGATAGAAACATCCTAGACTCATACGGGGACACCATAGATAGGTCACTTGCCTTTCAAAATTTCTTCTAAGGGATTTAAAGGCTTGGTGAAGACCTCCTGGGCAGTCCCAAGAAGTTGCAGAACCTCCCTCTAGATCGCCTTCCTCCGGGCTCCTGGGTGATCTCCACGCCGAGGGGATGATGGGGAAGCCTTCCCCTTCTTCAGCTTCCTCCTTGTTGCAGAAGATCTCCAGATCCAGCTCCAAGGGTCGGATTTGGGGTTCTAAAATGGGGTTTTCTCACAGCTCACCTAGGGTTTTTCTCTCTTCTTCTCTCCTCTTGCAAGGGTGAAATGAGAGTGGGAGAGGCCAATTCGGGTTCAGACTTAGGAAGCCCCTCACCCACTCACCATACCGATTTGACAGCTGAGATCGTTGGGGAACATCCCCCAATGGTGGCCATGCCTTGCTCAGAAGACAGCAGCTCTGCAACGCATGCAGGTCAGAGAGGTTGGCGTCCACATCGCTGGACGCCGGGTTAGGTTGGCGTCCAGGTCTGGACGTTGACTCCACCTCGGCGGCCAGAGGTTGACGCCAAGGTGGCCTTCGGCCAGAACCCTAATTATGCGGAAAACCACGCATACCAAGCTTATATACATGCATCATGTATACGGTATTATATCTATACCATCACATGCAATACATACCTTATTTATATTTAATATAAACATATTAACGCTAATTGGCCCTTCGGCTAGAACTCAAAACATGCAGAAACTATGCTTACTATATACATATATACATACAATGTATAAGGTGTAACATGTATATTACCATACCAGGCAATCAATATCATTCATACCTAGGCAACACAAGCATACATAAATACACTAAGATAGATGTACGTAGATATCTACCTATGCGTACACGACGTTTTACATAAGTGCGACTCAACACACGGCGAGATGAATGACAAGAATTATGAGGGCTTCGCAAATCATTAGGAGGTGATATGAATTATGTTAGCTAGGAATAATCTATTCGATAAAATAATCCTTGAACACACACACACTTGATTTGACATATATATAGTATACACCACGGGTGTAGCATACTTATGTACATTATGCTTGGAATAGATGGATACAACATGCGCACCGGTAATTTGGTTAACTTACACAACTTTACCTAACATTGCTTAAGCATTACATGTATAGGATTTCTTAATATATACTATATGCATAATTCATCCAATTGACTATTCTCACCTAATCATCATAAAAATATATGCATGTTATTCATGAGGAGTATAGAATCCCAATATGACCACTAATTACACCTACTATGCTTGAACTCTTTACGTACATGAAATGCACGAAGTACAATGTACACATTAACTAAACCATTATAACAACGTTTACAACCAATATACATATGTACTCCATACACTTTCATACAAGGTTCCACAAAACAGGTAGTATAGGATATTCCTCATTATTTAGATATCACATGCATAGTGTTACTCACGTATCCTAAGTCAAAGACTCTTGGTATTCACAATACACCTCTAGTTGTCTAGTTGTTCACTTCCACATTAATTATCATATACTCGTATCTATACATATACATATAAATACGATATACGCACATGCTCATGTTCAAGAGAAGAACAAAATTTATAGTAGGCACAATGAACTACGCACACTAAGCACACAATAAACGGATACTCAACACACCATTCATATACATACGTATATTTATAAGGAGAATAAAAAAAATCCGGGGTCTTACACCCTCCCCCTCTAGGAAAGATCTTCGTCCTCGAAGATCGCATCAAGTACCTGTGGTGATGTCGCCTAGGTCATCATCAGCTACTCTCGCTCCTATACGCGGTCGGTGAAGCGCCTCGCGGAGTGAACTTCGTCTTCAGATTCGGACACTCTTTAAGCCGATGATCTTTGCTTCCACATTTAAGACACCTTCCTTCCTTCCTTCCCCAACATGCTTTCCCACCATGACGCTTCCTGCACTGGGTGCACTCGGGCTTCTCGATGCTTGAGGCCACAGTTGATTGTTGACCTTCCAAGGTTTCTCCTTTGGAGTTGCCTCCCCTCTGGGAGAGATCCCGCTCCTTTCTCTTGATGGTGGTCACACCTAGAAGTTCTCCTAAGGTATGTGAATCGAGTTCCAGAAGTCTAGTCCTCACTGATGGCTTAAGTCCTTTCACGAAATTCTTCAGCTTGCGGTTTTGCTCATACCTCCGAGACTGAGCACCACGTCTACCACGTCCAGCCATAGTCTGCAAAATAAGTAACTCAATTAGAACCTAGGTTACTATATTCTAACTATTCTCCCTATTATCTTCCATCCATTAGTGGTAGATTCTATATATATGGACAATTCTCTATGAAGACTTTGCAATGTTGTGACGGTGACGGCCTATCCATGTACAGTCTCAACCCAACGGCTCTGATACCAATCTCTGTAACGACCCTCTTCATACCGGTACGATTATACCAATCCCCATCGGTATAAAGGCGTCGTCACAGTGGGACATTTACCCAACACTGGTCAATAGTTGATATGTACCTGGATAGCAATAGAGTTCAGCGGAATAAAGTAAACAACTCAATTCATGATCCGTCACCAACACACATTCCATAATCTAAATAGCGAGATAGAAGGACAATGTCCGCATTAATACAAAATAAAGAGAGTTACAATGTCCAAATATAGTCCTTACATTAATCCTTTTGTGCAAAAGAAAAGTACAACTGATAACAGCTCCACAAAATAGTCTTCTAGTGATGATCCTCGCCACGCTACCTTCTAGTGCACGATACCTGTCAACCTGTACGCCGAAGCAAGAGTGAGTCCAAAGACTCAGCACAAGCCACTACTCATGATATACACATACAAGTCTTAGTAGTTTCTACATGCACTTTTACAATTAACAACACATAGCATGCTAGTCAATTCAAGTTGTCAACATATCATGATTGTTCTACAATTTTATACATAACTCGTGCTTTCAGATTTCTAAAATAAAATTCACCTATCACATGGTCTCTATTCAATTACTCAGGAACTTTAATCTTTCAAAGAGCTAAAACATGAATGCTATCAACATGAACAATTTACATACGTGAAGGGAAATACAACTAGCATGGATTTCACGTAGTTTTAAACACATACACGAACCTTTTCACATGCCTTAGATTGCTGATTTCATATGATTCAATGGCTATAAATCTACACATGAGAGCTACAACGTTGCTTAAACATAAAATATGAACAGTCCCTCATGCCATTTTGCACACACATTCATTAGTTGTTCCTAACATGGATTCTAGGTATTTATGCACACATAAGCATGATAATGACAACAAGAGTTTACTGATTTCACATGGTTTCCAATAACATTCTCACATTTTCGGTTTCACATGATTTCATACTTACTCATTCACATTGTTCCCTTTTACACATTTGACACGTACACCATTCACACTTACAAAATTGACTCATTTTCACATCATTTTCTCTTACACTTTCACTTAACACATAACACATCGATTGCACTTACCACGTGCATCTGGGCACTTACCACGCGCCATATTCACATATTTCACATTTTACTCATTTTTCATTACTTAAACAATTTGCCATGACACATAGTCCTAACCACCAGTAGAGGACACTAACAATATCTCATAGCTCGTGCTCATCACACTTAGCACGGCTCTCAACACAACTCATAACACAACACTTACACGACTCATACACATACTCACCACCTAGGCAATATAGCGGTGAATCTTGGTAACTGCGCAGACCGGGAGAAGCCCTCTCCACCCTATCCAGTGGTACTTGTCCACCTCCAGGATTTCCCAATGCCTTTGGGACAAACTTATATCACATGGAGCCTTCTATAGGGACTTTTCTATATACGGCTCCCGATGCCTCTAGGGTAGCAGTGTCACATAGGCACAACTTTTACACTTTTACACATTACCGTTTTACTCCTGGTTTTATACATAACTCTTCCCTTTCATTCACTTTCTCACTCACATAAACACTCCTGTTTTCCCTAACATGGTACTACAGAATTTCAAGAATTTAACACATAGTAAACAGACTAATCATGTTGGTTTTAGACCATAACAATCACATTACGATCATATGTACGAATTATCACATTTCACATGAAAATATATAACTTCTTATTTACTGATCCAAGTGACCTGAAATTTTAACCACATGC